>LGRX02035921.1:0-10325 GCA_001247695.2 Cymbomonas tetramitiformis | reverse complement strand
GAATGCTCTGTTGAGTGTTTTCTCATGCCCAAGTAGTTCCAACAAGGTCATGTCAGCAAAGGTATCATCGTATGAGATGGTCGAGTCTTCGTTTTGAGTAAGTCCGATTAGCATACACACGTGGTCCACTGGACTTGTGAGTGGATCCAGTCGAACTGGCCAGAGGTTTTTTACTGTGCACTCTTCTTGGTTGTCCTTGGTGTCCCATATTCTCAGGTTAGCCTCATTATCCCAGAGAAGTACCTGTGAAGTGTGAAGTCAAATTGTTGAATGAGTGGCAAATCAGTTGTTATTTGATTATATTAAGCCGAGTATTATATGGAAGGTGATTAGAACATGGTCAACAGCTGTAATGAACATAGTATGACACATGTTGGTCCAACGATATTAATACTCTTAGAGCATATCACAGGTCGTCTAGCTGAATGAAAACAGTCAATGCATGACAATAAACACGGTTAGTGTAGACACGTGGAATGATTGGTGGGCACATCGATTGTCATGCATGAGTGCAAAACGACTACCAACCTGACTCAGTGGGCTGTGTTAGGAGTGAGTGTTGAGTTATTAAACTACAACTCACCTTGAGAGGGCGCTCCTGCCAACTTTCATATGGCACAATTAATGGTTCATCAAATTTTCGTACATTTATTCGTACATTAAGAGTGTCAGAGGCGCGGGTGCTTGCGAAGCAAATAATCCCACTGCCGTCTACGAAATTGATACTGTAAACAGCTCTGGTGGTTTCAGGATCTGTATACAACAATACAAAACATTAGTTTATTCGATGATGATAGTGACAAACTTGAATTTGAAATCAAGGACGTGATTGAAGTTACCTTGTGCGTTGTAAAATGGATATACATTCTTCATGGCGTACTCGACATTTGGATGGTAGGTTAAATGGCCAGATGTGCCAAGTCCAAGTAGCAGTACCCTTGAATCCCGGAGTAATATCGGACCACGGTTGACGTGGTGGTGTATCGTTGTGCGCTATTAAAAGACCAAGTTTCTTCCCAAGAATTTGAGTAGAGGACATGTACACAGGATTTGCATTCACCCATTCGTTGAGGAGATTGAACTCAGTGACGAGACAAGGACCTCCCTTCCTTATCTTTCCTTTGGTGGATATTGTCGCTCGATCGCCAAGGGCCTGGAAGTTCAGGATACGTACGTTGGCCTTGGTCACCAAAAGTGGGTCTAAGACATTTAAAGCTTGGGCTAGTATCTCTGACCACTCAGGCATTATCAGCACTCAACGTTGACAAGGATACTGCACACCATAAAGCACAATGACAAAATTAGCAGGTTGTAAATAAATGATAAAATTCAAGTGAACATATTGGTAATAATATTAATGGTAATTTAGTTGAATTCACTCACCTATAAGATTATGGGCTTCAAATTATTGAATGAATTGCGGCATTTTTCCGGCAAGTCATCATTCCACCATCGTTGATCCCGATAAGCGAGGACATGTTATCTAGTAGGGCTTGGTGAGCCCTACTGATCACAAGACAAGCTTGCTGTCCATTTACCACAGGTAAACGTGTGGGCTTTCCTCATCCACAGGAACGCTGGTGGGCCTTTAGACAGGTGCTTAAGCACTCATCCAAATACAGGCTTGATGGGCCAACAATGTATAAAATGGTGGGGGCCCACCACACAAAGTGGGTGGACAATCCTCATCCACATAGTGGCTTATCCTCATCCACAGGATAATTAGTGGGCCATCTTTATCTCCAAGACTGGCTTCTTGGTCACCCTTAACCACAGGAAGACGTGTGGGTCTCCTCATCCACAGGAACGTTGGTGGGCCTTTGGACAGGTGCTTAAGCCCTATCCAAAAACAGGCTTGATGGGCCAACAATGTATAAAATGGTGGGGGCCCACCACACAAAGTGGGTGGACAATCCTCATCCACATAGTGGCTTATCCTCATCCACAGGATAATTAGTGGGCCATCTTTATCTCCAAGACTGGCTTCTTGGTCACCCTTTACCACAGGAAGACGTGTGGGCCTCCTCATCCACAGGAACGCTGGTGGGCCTTTGGACAGGTGCTTAAGCCCTATCCAAAAACAGGCTTGATGGGCCAACAATGTATAAAATGGTGGGGGTCCACCACACAAAGTGGGTGGACAATCCTCATCCACATAGTGGCTTATCCTCATCCACAGGATAGTTAGTGGGCCATCTTTATCTCCAAGACTGGCTTGTTGGTCATCCCTTAACCACAGGAAGACGTGTGGGCCTCCTCATCCACAGGAACGCTGGTGGGCCTTTGGACAGGTGCTTAAGCCCTATCCAAAAACAGGCTTGATGGGCCAACAATGTATAAAATGGTGGGGGTCCACCACACAAAGTGGGTGGACAATCCTCATCCACATAGTGGCTTATCCTCATCCACAGGATAGTTAGCGGGCCATCTTTATCCCCAAGACTGGCTTGTTGGTCACCCTATCACAGGAAGACGTGTGGGCCTCCTCATCCACAAGAACGCTGGTGGGCCTTTGGACAGGTGCTTAAGCCCTATCCAAAAACAGGCTTGATGGGCCAACAATGTATAAAATGGTGGGGGTCCACCACACAAAGTGGGTGGACAATCCTCATCCACATAGTGGCTTATCCTCATCCACAGGATAGTTAGCGGGCCATCTTTATCTCCAAGACTGGCTTGTTGGTCACCCTTTACCACAGGTAGACGTGTGGGCCTCCTCATCCACAGGAACGCTGGTGGGCCTTTGGACAGGTGCTTAAGCCCTATCCAAAAACAGGCTTGATGGGCCAACAATGTATAAAATGGTGGGGGTCCACCAAACAAAGTGGGTGGACAATCCTCATCCACATAGTGGCTTATCCTCATCCACAGGATAGTTAGTGGGCCATCTTTATCTCCAAGACTGGCTTGTTGGTCACCCTATCACAATAAGACGTGGGGCCTCCTCATCCACAGGAACGCTGGTGGGCCTTTGGACAGGTGCTTAAGCCCTATCCAAAAACAGGCTTGATGGGCCAACAATGTATAATGTCAATAATGTCAATGAACAATGTATTCATGACCGTGGTTGTAAACTTTGCAATTAATTGTTGATTTCAAGGTTTTTTGGTTGAAAATGTAGTGCGAACTACAATGAGGATAAAGTGTACATATAGAAAAGTTGGCTCGGGTCTGGATCCATTGGAAAAGGAATTTCTCTAAATGTTTGATGGTTATAATTGTCTACAAGCACCCATGAATGATCATGCTTTACAGAAATGTAGAAATGAGATCCAGTATAATGAGCAACTCCTGTCAAATCATATTTATGTGTATAACCATTGGCCAGATTCAATATATTTTCAGTTGCAGATGGGATGATGTTGACATCTGGAGTGTTGCTTCTGATGGTTGCAACATTAATGATGATAGAAGTTGGAGGGGAATTTATCTGTTGGTAAACGTGTTCGGTATTGGACAAATTGTCTGCGACATCAGTAATCGCTAAATTGTCTGTAAGGGTTTCACTGACAAGGGATACACAATGTGAACATGTGAAAACACGGGGAAGTTTAGTGTCCAATTCGATCAACTTGAAAGGATCTACGTGATCACATTTGAATAAATGACGGTACGTGTATAAGATATTTGAACACCATGAATGTGGACTCCAGGGACAAGCAAATTTAACCTTAGTTTTTTCAACATTGCAAGCGGTGCATTTGTAATGCTGCTGGATATGTAGGGCTACAATGTCAGAAGATTTTGAATAAATTGTTCTAAGGGTGGCATGTAATGACCCAAAGGATCCATTAGCACCAGCTTCATGCAAGGTGACATGATGTCGTAATTTATTCCTAGAAGAAGAAATATCTTTGGCAATTCCTCGATATCGAGCCCATAAACTATCATACACTAATTGAGTAAGGGTGGGATCGGTTGACGAAAATATGTATTTGGTACATAGATGATATAACCATTCGATGCATGGATCAATGAAGCAGGAGTTGGCCTCCCAAGGAATGTGCACCATTGATGTATTGACTGGTAATAAAGTATTTACAGGGTTAATCGATGTAGTAGACGACATTTCTGCAGGATTACCATTTGTATCTATATTTTCTACAGCAATAGGTGTTTTAGTATACACTAAGATGTATGCGTCTTTTGCCAAACTTGATGGTGTAATGTGAGACACATTGTGATCGTCACATTGTAACCAACCTCCATTTTGCTGGACAATACAAGTTGTATAGTGTCCAGAAGAAACATTGTTACCGAAATGCTTGACCACTCCTATTAATTTATAGGTTACATCTTGTGATGTAACTTTGAGGTCTTTTGAGGTCAATGTTTGTGTAATTGAGATGTGTATAGGCAATTTTTTACCATGGTTATCATATTTCGCAATCAATATGACTAAAGTTTTTGGCAGTTGTTCAATAGTTTTAAGTTGCATGTTATTATTACTGTTTATGTTGCACACTGGGCATTGCCAAAGAATGTTGGTACAACCTAGAGCATGATTAATACAAGCTTTCAAGGATATATTAGGCTTAGATGTAGGTACATTTAAAATGAAATTTGTATCTTGAATTGAATTATGTACATGCCCGGTACAAGGATGATTTGTACACCTTTGTGTATATTTGTACGTTCCTTGAAATGATGTTTTTGGTAAGCTAGGATGAAGTAAATTGAGTAGTTTTACCAAGAATTCTCCTGCATCATGTTGAGATGAGTTGTTGTATTGTGGAATTAGTCGTCGAATATTAAATAAACATGATTCAGGTTGAGCAGAAACGCCTGTTGATATTTGAGTTGACAAGGAATGAAAAGACAAAATTAGTTTACGAATGGTGTCACTTGTTTGAGTGGTGGATGCAAATTGATTTAAGTAACCAGGAACTTTTGTCAATATGTGCATCACTGCAGAAAAGTAGCATGTGTTTCCAAGGTTTGGAATTCCACTAAGTGATACACTAGTATTTGATACAGCAGTGTGTTGTTTAAGTGGAATTTTGGGAGATACCTTGGAAGGTTTTTTAGGATCTACAGATATAGATTCCGTGGTGACAAACACCATTGGTGTATCAATGTAAACATCAACGTGTTTGTCTTTTAGACAAGCTAATCTCGCATACTCTAGTTGAATTGATTTTCTCATAGAAGCGTGCCGATTTGAGGCGAAATGAAAGTTAAGTAAGGGGCTTATCAAAAACACATTCTCAATGGATTGTGCCCGTGATATTGCGACATATTCCAAACCTGGGGCAAAGCATTGTTTCTCATTCTCAGTGGGACACACGACTAATCCGTGTTTTGCAGTTAATCCTTGGCTTTTGTGTATGGTTATACAATGAGCTGTCTTCAACTTTAGTTGTTTACGTACATACTTTTTTGATAGCTTTGACCGACTTGCCTCAGCGACAAATGGCACAATTCTGGGGATTGTTAAACTGACTGACTCCCCTTGATAACCCCATCCATCTCCGCCATCCATTTGTACAAACACAATTGGGATTTCGTAGTTATCCTTGATAGCATCTGTTACTGATGGCATATTTTTTTCATATGGTTTTCCTGAGAAACCAAAACCAACTACAGTGCCTTGGGCGCCGTTGTACAGTCCTAGTTGTGTTCCTGAATTGCTTGTACTCATCACTCTACTTCCGATGGCTAAATCAAGATGCACATCTTGGACATCATTATGGTCTGGCAAACCTTTAGACGTGCTTTTAGAAATTTTGGACAACTCATATTGTTGTTCTTCAGTTACTACATCACCATTTGACGAGTAATGCCGCGCATGTATCCTAAAGTGTGTGTTTCCCGATTTCACTAAATTTTCAAAACAAATTTTGTTGATTTCATTAACCTTATCATGCGACGCAGCAACCCACATTGCATCTTGAGGAGCTTTTTTTTGAGCTTCACTTACACTTCCACACAAACAATGTTTCCACAATTTTGCAAATTGATCTAGTGAAGGAAGTCCTACTCGAGCCGCCTTACAAAACTCTGCTAAAAATGGCAATGGACTTCCTTTTTTTGACTGATGTCTAACATTTTCAGTAAGCTCAATGTATGATGTAATGGAATTCCAAATTTTTTTGCCTTGCACACATGCACTATAATACTCTGGGTTGTTTGTTCTTAATGTTGGATTTTGATACACAGCTGTACCAAATGCCGGTAATTGATAAAGATCACCCAAAATGATTACATGAATTCCACCAAAAGGTAATTGTTTATCGGTGCTATTGTCCGGTGATGATTTTACAGCACACATACGTTTATGTATATCATATAATTCGGCTAAACCAATCATGGATATTTCATCAATTATCAATAGTTTGCAATCCTTTAATTTACGCGACAAACTATCTGCTTTGTTTTGCGATAAAGGAGCAGTTATATTGCCATCCGTAGGTGTTTTTTGAAATGCGCTTTGCCATGTATACCCAAATATATTAAAGGCTGCATTGCCTGTAGGAGCTACAACTAAAGTGTTTCCATGTAAACCGCTTGTTTTGCCATATATTAGTTGTGCTTTCTTTTTAATGGTTTTTATTAGGAAACTTTTTCCTGTTCCACCTTCACCTGATATGAACATTCTAAGTTGATTGGGATTTTCACCGGTCAAGTGGGATGTCACTTTGTCATATGCACATTTTTGCATGTCAGTCATACCAGTGATCAGTTGGTCAATTGCACTTTCTTCATCTTCTTCATTTGATAATGACACCCTTGTACCAGCTCGTATCAGTTCAAGCTCTTCATCGGTTGTCGCTCGATTATCGTTTTGTAACGAATTCAAATGAGCCTTTAAATTGTTGGCAACAAAATTAGCAAGGTAAGCTTTTTGGTTAATTGAAATGTCAGTAAATATGTTACCGAGGTTGTTTGCAAAACTGTATTGTTGTTGTGGGGTGTCAGCAAATTCGTGTTTTGAGGAACACTCAGGCTGATAATCATTTTCACAAGTATCATTTGACATGTCATGTGTCGGGGTTCCAGTTTGTTTTAAAATATCCTCACTTGCTTTTATCGTTTCTAGAGTTGATAAGACGTAGGCTGGTAGCATTTTATTTTTTATTAGTTTATCTAGTTGTTCAATGGCAGTTGTTGATACTCCGAGCATTTTTTCCTCTTCACCATTAGGCCAAATTGAATGCAAAAGCAACGTGCTGTAACAAGACTCTTCATTTGTCAAGTCAGCTGGATAGTATGGACATAATGAAATAACCTTAGGCTTATTATAAGGAGTGAACACTACGTTTGATACTCTAAACTTCTCCAATTCTGATGGAATACCTTCACCTGACATATTTATTAAGAGAGGATTTTCTTTGATATGATTATCACTTGGATACTTTTTGGGATTATATTCTCGAAATGAGAAGTACGTCAACAATTGGTGAAATGTAATTTTGCAACCACCGACTGTATTTTGTTGTTTAACAAATTTGGTGTAAGCTTGTCGCCTTCCTTTTTGTGTAGAAGGGGACATATCAATCGCAGACTCTTGTTTGTGCATTTCACTTAGTTTAGTTTCATCCGTGATGACTGATGATGGGATTTGATGTTGTTTAGCTGTGTTAATACTAAGGACTCCTCTGGAACATTGTACAAAAGGAAGACGGAGTAGTGTCCAACAAGCTTGCATCGCACCTACTTGGGTAGATTCAACAAGAGCATTTGCAACGGTAGATAACCGTTGTTTGTCTGTGATGTTATTGCTTCTAATGATCAAGGTGGCTACCTTTTTGGTAACAAGGTTACGAAGTACAACTGAATCTGGTGCCTCTGCTTTAGAACAGTAAGATGCACAATATTCTGCAGCACCGACATCGTTATCAATATATTTTATATCCATGTTGCCGCCAGCAGCAATCGCTAGTAGTGGATTGATAATGCAATTATTCAACCAAAGATTATTTCGGGGTGGGTGTACATGCACACGCTTTCTACCTCTCCCATCCTTTTCTTCCACAATTGTGGCAGAATGAGGGTTTGTTTTGCGACATATCCAACCCAAGGATGAAAATCCAAAACGACAAACCTTGTTAAAGGACCTTGTGCTATATTTAAAGCAAGTTTGGGTGCATCTATGCATTTGATTAGCAATTTGTAACCGGCGATACCATATTTGTACCAATTTCTGACCGATACCAGTTTTCGCAGTTTCATATGTGGAAGTAATTTTTTGAGGAGATGTTGTTTGTGTAGGAATGCTTTGTTGGATGGTAGTGTCATCATGTGTGTCTGGTATGGTGTCTTTCGGTAGGGGGCCATTTAGTAAATTTTCTGAAACATTTATGGGCACACATTGGGGTTCTGTTTTTAAAGGTAAATGAAGTGAGGAAGCGTGGTCTACATGCGGAGGTGGGTCAGATTGTGCATCAGCATTGAAATTTGTTTTTGGGGTAGGATGATTGGCCTGATCTGAGGAGCGTGGTGTGTTTTTGTGAGTTGAGGGTGGTGTAAAGTCTAGTGGTATGCCATTCATATATAAATTGAATTCAGACTTACAAGGGTGATCTTGTTCTTTAAAATAACTTCGGGCTGGCAACCATGATGCATGCTTTTCTTGCATTTTGTCATCATCAATGATTCCGTCATTCATTGTAAAGACATCATCGGCGTCATTTCTGTCCATTAAATTGCATGTGATTACTTTTTCAACACAACGTAACACTTCCTCTTGTTTTTCAGGGTCTTTCGATGACAAATTTGTTTTATAGATTTTGTCAATTAGGTTTGAAATCCATAACAAGCTATGACAGTGTGGCGACCCTCGCATTTGAAATTCGATTCTTCTCCACCAGTCGACAACAGTTTGTCCGAATGGTTTAGATTTAGAATGGGCAATTAATCTTTCCCATATACATTCTTGTTTTTTATAAAACAACCGACATGCCAAGGCTGGATGATCTCTGAGTAAATTTATCCTTTCTGCTTGGGGTATTTCATTTCCAAGTGTGTCATATTGTTCAGGGACTGGAATTTGTGATTGATCTCGAGAAATTGTGGAATACAATCGATTATGATGTCTGTCCGCTGGCGCAAAAGTTAAAAAGTATCGTAAAGAGCTACCCATTTGCATGAGTTTGCTACTAACCATGGATAACAACTTGCGTCTTTCGTGTTTGATATAAACACGGGTTCCTGGCAAGCTGCGACCATATGGTACAAGTCGAGCGAGAACCATTTCAATTTGTTGCTGCAATTTTGTTTTAGTTGGCGTGGATAAGGTTGAAGCAGCTTTATTCTTCAACATATCTAATGCCCCGATTACTTGTTCAACAGTTACTTTATCGGATGTAAGTGGATCGGTGTCATCTGCGGTGTCAGGTTCATGTTCGTCTAGGTGTTCTTTGGCAGCAACAGTACTCACACCTCCTATTTTCCTGCGCATTATATATGTGTAGAAACAAAAAATATAGGTTGCACATTTTTGAAATCGTCTATCACCACCTCGTTCTAAGGTGACCTTAATGAAGTCATTATTATCAAGACCATGCATGTCACTTGGGCCACCCACGCCATATGGAAACAAATTAGGGAAACATTTTTCGTAAAAAAAGCTGTCATTGTGCGGATGGGCAAACTTGAAAGTGGAATCTCTAGTCATAACAGGGGTTGGTTTTTTAGTTGCAACCTCTGCGAGATGGTTTAATTCGGTTAACGGATTTGTGCTCGTTTGCAGTAGAATTTCAGTTATTTCACCATCTGGATCAGGAATATGTTTTTCTGATACACCTTCAACATTATCGTCAGGTTTATTCTCTTTATAAGCTTCGCTTACAGCATGATCTTCTTCATCGTCCATTTCAAATTGTGGTACTTGTGATGATTCTTCATTGCATAAATCACTGAAATCGATTGTCAATTCTCCCTTTTCAATTGCTGTTTTATATAGATGATTATTTATTGTTAGCCATTGCAGTGCCGTTTTCACACGATTGGGCCTGAAAATGTGATCTTTATTATTCTTACTCTTAGGATGTCGTAAAATACAAGTTGAGTCAATTTCAGGCATACGAGGCAACTTTTCAGCAATTTTAGCGACGTCATTTACTACAGTATATCTTGATCCACTTTTAGACCCCCTACAACCATAAGAAGGCAACGTGGTTATATTTAATATTGGATTGAATAACGCTATCATGGAGACTTCAACCACATTTAGATTTAAAAGTTCATCGGGAATAAACCCAGGCCACAAGAAATTTAAGGCTGCCTCCTTTGGAATAAAGTTGTCATCGCCATTACCATTGCCATTCTGTGTGTTCTTTGGTGCCTTAGGTTCCTCATCCTCATTTGAATTAGAATCTATATCC
>LGRX02035920.1:0-13106 GCA_001247695.2 Cymbomonas tetramitiformis | reverse complement strand
GAATCGCATAGAAAAATATTCTATCCTGTACATATAGAAAGCACGTTAGATTCAGATTCTGAACATTTAAGTGGGCTTGAATGCACTCAAATTTGTACTGAGTTGCAATTGTCCAAAGTTTTTACTCTGACATCATTACTTATTTGTGGAATAGCATACAATGGTATAAACCATCCACATATAGATTGACACCATATTTGTAATTTCATATCATTTTGGCACATAAGACAAGCATGCTTCATTAAGGAATGAAAACTCTTTCAAAGTTCATTCTGGAATATTTAGAAATTTGTTGCCGCATCCATTAGGCCACGAAGTCTTGGAAAACCCGCAATCTGCATATGGTCTCCAAGCACAGTTCATCCTCATTCTGGAAAGTGACAGAAATTTTATAGTCATAAAACAAGTCACAATTCTATCGGATTGAAATGACACATTCATCATTCATATTTCTTTATCATAACAAGTCTCTGAATAGTGTTTGCCCAAAAATAAAATGGGCACCATTGAGATAAGTGATCATGTGCTGAAGAATATACACATATCACTAAGCAATGCCATGTTCTATTCATAATGAAATGACATGTCAGCCATCCATCAACTACGAAAATACAACTCGTAGTAAGTTGTTGTCATTACGGACACTTCTTGATTGACTCTCCATTAGCTTCGATACCAAAGTTAACTTCGGTACTGATTTCTTTGTTCATCATGACAATCATTATCCAGAACCATTGTCTAAGTTGGGTACACTATAGTAACCCTGAACTGACAAAGTATGTGGGCTGCAACCCAACGACTGCATTTGACATCATCTGGCATTTGCCACATTCAAAAACGTCAGGCATATAGCCAATATGACGTAGAGAGAATCAATGTTCAGATTGACATTGTTACCTCTAAAGCATTCGATGAGTAATCTCAGTCTGATTCTCTATCAAACCATTTTTCACATAACATAATGATTGAATAACATCCTCCATCACCATCTGATTGGTTTGATACATCTCTTTTTACGAAGGGGAGGAAGAGTATAGATTCATTCATTTTTTATACAGCTGCCACAAATTGATTTACATCATTGTGATTTGCTTGGAAAATTAAAATTTTATCAAAAGTTCCAGCATCTGTGTATAGCAGCCATTAAGTTGATGACACGGTACATCATGCCGATTGAAACATCAAATGAAGTCTTATTTGACTTACTAACACATGAAGTTCATTACGAGGAAATCATAGATACATATTTCTCCGGCTCTATCATTTTTATGAAGGGCACTGACATGGGAGAACGATGGTTTTCAAAGGTGAATAAGCTATATTGTAAGCTTACGACCATCACTTTGACGTCAACAGCCTGAGATGCTGATTGTCGAAATTCAAGAGTTGAAGGATTTGATGAATCAACCTTGATACATGTGTTTTGATTGATAAATTGTTGATCCATGGTTTCTCCCCAAATCTAGAGAAGCTGGCACACAAGTTGTTGCCAATGTCTTAAGGAAAGCATCTGAGCAAAGGATTGCTAGTTGTGCCATCAGGCATCGAATTCCATAACAGCAAAGCCGAGTGAGTAAATCCGCCACTCTAGCTATTTGCCCGTCATTCCTTCCAGGTTCATGACAAGAGACAATTCATCAAAGTCATACACCAATGCATAAGTCGCATGCATGGTTGCACAGTTTGTATCCGAATGCCATTCCATCAAGGTTAAGCATCTTGACAGTAACTCTGGCCAACCAAAAGCCTTCCTGTCTTCGGATATCTTGAGCATTCTCATTTCCAACTCTTTGGACTAGGAAGCATCATGACTGTGCCTCGCCAGGACGCTAATCCTCAAAGCCGCACACTTGAGGCGAGCCTTATGAGACAGTGACCTTTGGCTTGTGGGGCGTCAACCCCTTATCAAATCCTGAACACTTGTTAACACCTGGATAAATTTATCATGATGCAACTTAAGTGGGATTATAAGTTCCATATAATCATATTGTCTACGTATGCTGAAGGCATAACTGCCGCATATGGTTACAATAGGTCGCAGCTTCTATAACATTGTGGCTTCTAAGTCAAAAGCTGATAGCCGATGACTTTTGCCAATAATTGCCGACCAAATAATAATCAGACCGTGGAAACATGTACCCAAGAGGTTTTCGTCCATCGGTCACATATATATATATCAGGGCTGCATCCCAAGAACTGCAGGGCTGCATCCCAAGAACTGCAGGGCTGCATCCCAAAGACTGCGATGCACCTTCGGTGCAATGGGCTGCAACCCGAGAACTGCAGGGTTATATCCCTAACATTTTTTACCCTGCATCAAATTGATATGACAGGAGCAGGAATTGATCCTTCCTTGCTAAGGTGTAGTGAGCCTTGTATAAATCATACCCTTACACAGATACGCATATGCGGGTACCAATATCTGTGAAAAACTGCTAATGCTACCTTTGCCAAAACCGTGGTTTGTCATCGGATTCTTGGCCAGTCATCCGAGCTACCGGAGATATCGACTGAGGTAGACGGAGTTGTGATCCTAAGTTGTGCTTGACAAACATAACTAAAGAAATTTCACATTAGTACGTGGCGAATCCATTCTCACTCATCGCGATAGATGTTCGTCAAAGCGCGCGTACCGGACCAAATATTGAGGAGTTGAGCAGACCGGGTAAAGGATTATACGTCCAATCCCGTTAAGCAGGGCCACTCCGTTTGCATTAAAAACAAGCCCCAAAAATCGGGCTCCCCGTTGCCGCCTGTGAACCTCCATAGTAGCTTCAGGAGGGGAGGAAGGGTTGGGTGCACTATATATAACTGTGGAAACATGTACCCAAGGGTTTTCGTCGATCAGTCATATATATAAGGCCGAGAATCGTGCGATTATAAATCGTTAAATCGTGGGATCATCGTTCGCAAAGAACGACGGCTAGCGCAAATAATCCGTAACGTAGACTTCGGATGCTTTGAATCGTCTAGCACATACATGATAACGTGTGGATCAATCAGTAATCCAGCGTAGGATTGTATCGCGAAAACGCTCTTCATTGAACCTTGGAACGTCACTCAACGATACGATTTCCGGAAAGGTGGGCTGCATCCTAAGGACTGTATGGCTAAATGCCTAAGGTGAGGGACTAAAGTGGACTCAGTTCCCCCAATAACCTAAAAACACCATGAGGGACGCCTCAAATCGGTGTAAGAAGACTGGTACCAGCAAGAAGCGACAACAACAAAGACATCAAAGACATATACAAAGGTATGCCCGTTGTGAGGTCACAACTCTCTTAAGAGGGGAGATCTGTCAGGGTTATGACCGATGACATATGTGTCATACATGTCATACGCGTCATACCTGTCATACATGTCATACCATGTCATGTCATGTCATATATTATTATGACAGTCGGTCATGTCATATATTATTATGACAGTCGACAGTATGGTCGATCATGACTGTACAGGTCGAGTCGCGTCATACATTTATGACAGTCGTCAGTACGGTCGACGATGACTGTACATGTCGCCAGATGATTATGTCATATCATCAGGCATCCCTGTCACCGAGAGTTCGTATGATTGAACTCGAAGATGGCAAAGTAAAGATACATCTTGGAAACAAACCAAGAACCATCTTTAGCTTTCAGCATGCGCAGAACTCGCATGTGCGGCATGAACGAACTAGTCGTTACTACCATGTTGGTCGTTCAACCTACGTCTCGGGTTCACAACCCAATGGCGGTACCATCTAAGATGATGGGTGACGTAGGTATAAAAGTGAGGAAGCGTTGTGCTTCAGCAGATCCTCTTACAGAGACTGCACTCACAAACCCGCTCATCCGTTCACCTGCATTGCTGTCCAACTTTGCAGTGTTTCATTGTATATTGATAATATATTCACGGCGCTTGTATCTACAGCCGTATCAATGCTAGTTTTGTGACAAGCCAATCCCGGCGCCCCCGAAAAAGAGGACAAGGTTGCTTCAGCCCGAGCTGTACTCACATACAGTCCCTTGCGAAGGCCTTGGCTGCCATGGAACAGCTAGTCACAAAACTAGCATAACACAACCGGGCATGAACACTACATACAGAACACAGTAACAAACAGTAAACATAAACAGAAACACTAAACAGAATCACCTTTATTCCAAGAGGTTGCTCCCTTGAACTTAAAACTCTTGTATCTCGGGTCCAAGATGGTGGCGACACAAAAATCCTCCAGTTATTGAAGACTGGATCAATCTTCAATAACTGATTATTGTTTAATCAGGTCATTGAAGAACCTAGCTTCGAACGAGCCTTCACGACGGACTCATTATGAATCTGTACCGCCTTCCCTTCGTATTTTAGAGGCGCTCCTGCAGCCATGGTGGCACCCAGCTTGCCAATGATAGGCAGGATCAAACTAATGGTAGGGTAGTGCGTCCCTTGCAGCAGCTTTGTCGCCGAAGAAAATGTTTAAATGACCAATAATGGGCAGCAAAACAGCTATCTCGGGATCGAAGCAAAAATTTGCCACCCTGTCAACGCTCCCGTTCAATATATCAATATATCGATATGGCGATTTCTCGCCGTCATATCGATCAATATCAATATTTGCCGTCTAGTATTGATCAATATCGATATTTCCATTCACGATATTGATCAATAACGATATTTTCGCCCGTCCGATCGATCAATATTCAATATTTCGATATGCACCAAAAATAATATCAATCGATATCAATATTTCGATATATCGATATATCGAAATATCGAAATATCGATACCACGCCTTGATCGGCAGCTAATCTGCGGCGTCTATGCACAATGTTATTGATCAATTCGGTTATTCGCACGCGCTGCTGCCGACAATGAATTTTGAAGCGTTCGCGCAAGCTTGGCGCAAGCGCTCACAGAAGCTTACTGATTCAGTATCACCACGGGACGAGTGCTGTTAGTCGGCGTAACCTGTGCGCCAGACGTTTTTAATAAAATGCACGCAGATAAGCAGACAACCAGACAGCCAGAACTTTTATTTTTCGTACATTGCATTCACGGCCTCATTCCGGGATTTACATATGCGTTATTTCGCATCATCGTTCATCTGCGTTATCAATGCGTTCCGTCGACTGCAAGATTGTCCATTTATACGCGATGGCGCCGCTAGCGCTCACGCTCTGCGATGACGCTTGCGCTGGTGATGGCGTTGGCGCTTGGGGTCGCTGCGGCGTTTTCGTTTGGCGATCGTCGGATCAGGCTGTCGGTCTTCGTCGCCCGTTGGGATTTGAGCTTTGCTGCTGCTGAATGACCATCTCCGTTCGCTTTCCTCATACATAGCAAATAAAGAAAAAGGCGAACGGAGATGGTCATTCAGATGACCCATATCTAAATTCATAACACGTACAGCGAACGGAGATGAAAATTTGGTTTGGGTGAAGATTATAAAGGTCAGAGGTAGGTAGGTAAGGTAATTTGGTTTGGGTGAAGATTATAAAGGTCAGAGGTAGTAAGGTAAGGTAATTTGGTTTGGGTGAAGATTATAAAGGTTAGAGGTAGGTAATTTGGTTTGGGTGAAGATTATAAAGGTCAGAGGTATTTGGTCACGGGGAACCCAATCTTGCCACCCCCACAGTAAGGGGGTGGCACAGTGGGTCTCCTGTCTGTCACCCCTCAGCCCGATGTGTCACCAGTGTCCGCTGTCACGTGTGTCACGGTGTGCTATAAAACACCTATCACAGTATTTTATATCATCTTAGTATCCGAGTGCACGAGCGCCTGCCCCTGCGAGACAGTATCGCTCCTTAGCGCCTGACATATATATATCCTTATATATATATCTCTCACTTTCTATCAGGTTATCGGCCATCCACTTGTGGGTGCTCGTGTTTTACTTTTGATCCTTGGAAGGGTGCACCGAACTTCCTCGAATCCGCCGCACACCGCCGGCAGCTGTTCCGTCCTTACGGCAGCGACTCAAACCAGACTCCGGCCACCGTTGAGGATCGCGGCCGAGTCCAAAAATTTATCACCAAACCGAGTACAATTTGGGCTTCAGTTGAGCCCGGTTGTTTTTACCAATTAACAACGATTACCGATTACGTGCTTCCAGTTGCTATGTCATCGAACCGCCGAAGCCCTCGACCTGTCATGGAGTCCCTTCGCTCCGCGCGTGCCGCCGCGGCTGCTTCTGGCACTCCTACGGGTTCCGCACTTCCTGCCTCTGCGGCCCCTTCTCCTCAGAGGGGCTCCCGCACACCGGGGCAAAATCCCGATCCGGTGGTGCGCATGTCTGCGCTCATCAGCAAGCCGACATTCGTCTCGCTGGCTGCCACCTCCGCCGAATTTCACCGAGATGCTTCGGTCTGGGAGTCCACCCCAGTCCGAGCGTCGCAGCAGTACGAGTACGCTGACAAATTGGATTACGCTTTTACTTACGGCGAAGAGCTTGTGAGAGTCCTAAAGTCTCATGGCTTCAAGCCGCAGAAGGGGTACACCCTCGACGGCAGTGACTCCGAGACCGACTTTGCGGTCCTTCTTGGGAATCTACGCCACGTCCTGTCCCCCATCTCCCACTACGAGTACGACAAGCTCTTCGACCTGGAGCACGAGTACTTGGAGTACCACTGGTCCCTGAACGAGCTCATCTTTATGATTCTCAAGGGCGTCCTCAGCGGTACGGCTTTGGCGCTCTACCAGGAGTCAGCTCGAGTCCACCCACGAGATGGACGTTGCGCACTACAGCGCCTACGTTACCACGTCGAGGCCTCCACGGACCCCGACACTTTTCGCTTCTGGACGAAGCTGCGGGACACGAAGATTGACGAGACCGCCGACCCCGCCCCGCAGCTCACGGTTCTCCGCGTCCTGGGAGACAAACATCAACGGCTTCATCCTACCTACGACGACTCTGGACGTGTACAAGACCTTCAGCACGTCCTCAGCCGGTCGGCGGCGAGCTCCCCACACGTGTCCCCACTATATCTGGTGGTGCTCCGTGAGCTCGCCGCTGGCCACAGGTTTACATTTTCCACCCTCGCCCTCCGCATTGCCACTGTTTGGCAGACAGAGGGGCACCTCTCCCGCCTGGCCGATCCGCCATCTTCGGGCGCTGGTGGTGGCAGGGCACGGGCGGACGGAGCCGGTGGTGCTGCGTTTCACGCCGTACGCACCAAGAACATCGTCAAGCCGGTCGGAGATTGGAAGCCGGCCCAGAACCCCCGTGTCCCCCACTTGGTGTGGGAGGGGGTCGGCTTCCCGTGCATCTCATGCTTCCGTTTTTGGGGCGTCACTGATGGGCACCTCGCCACGGAAGGGGTGTGCCCCTACGCATGCACCGCATCATTTGCACCATCGAGGGCGCCGCCCGAGGCTCCGAAGGCTCCGAAGCGCCCTTCCGTCGCTGCCTGGGCTCAGCCCGCCGGTGGTGTGCCTCCTGCCGCAGCCCCCGGTCCCCCGGCGGGCCGTGGCTCACCCTCATTGCAGCATGCGGCTGTGGACGGCGATGGCGGCGATGGCGACGATGGCGCGGCCGCATTCCCGTTCCGCCCTTTACTCGATCGTGGCGAGCCGGGGCCCATGCCCAGCACCGCCCTGGACGACGACGACACCGACTGGCCGGCTCTCCGTTCCGTTCCATGGATCCCGAAGTTCCAGGATGCATCAACATCCAGCTCGGCAGCAAAACAAGATTGAGATCAAGCAGTGCAGTTCGGAAGGACCCTTCTCCATGCCCTCTCGGCTTGTGATTGACTCTCGAGGGACCGAACTCTTTAGAATTAGTTAGCAAAAGACTTTTGGACAACTTGGGATGGCACATGCCGGACTGCCCGGGCCTGTTTGGCCCCTAGACCCTGCAGTGCTCCTGTCTCTTTTCCTGGTGACACCTCAACCCCACGGGGTGAGGTGGTGTCACGGGGAACCCAATCTTGCCACCCCCACAGTAAGGGGGTGGCACAGTGGGTCTCCTGTCTGTCACCCCTCAGCCCGATGTGTCACCAGTGTCCGTTGTCTCGTGTGTCACGGTGTGCTATAAAACACCTGACTCAGTATTTTATATCATCTTAGTATCCGAGTGCACGAGCGCCTGCCCCTGCGAGACAGTATCGCTCCTTAGCGCCTGACATATATATATCCTTATATATATATCTCTCACTTTCTATCATTTGGTCCGGTTCCAAATCATAAGGAGCAGAGGTCTGTAACGAGTAAGCAGTCACGCAACGGCATCGGCAGCGGCAATGGTGTCCGCGATGTCGATGTGACATGTGTTCACCGTCTGCTGCCGGCGACGTTTATTGCGGTCACTGTGTCGCTGTCTCTCACGCGATAGACGCAGACGCAGCCGCAGCCGTGACATGCAGTCATCATGTGTCATCCGAAAAGTTGGACAAGTTCCCAGCGCCCGTACCCTGTCCCTATTGACTCAAACTGTGGACCGTTGTCCACGGTAGCGTGGCACCGATTTAAAATATGGCACGATTGGATTGGTGCGGATTGAGTATTGATCGTCCACCTCAACAATGGCTGCTCTCGTGTCCTCTCCCCATTCCTTCTTGAGGAGGTCGGTCTCAAGTTTCAGATGTACAGGTGGATATTAGAGCCCTAGAAGCCAATAGGAAAATATATTAGTGGAATTATTCATGTCCAGCGCACTGGTGCAGTTTCGAGTTTTGTACGGAGTAGGGTGGAAAATTCCCCTCGCACTCTGCGGAAGTTTTGAAGACTTAAGAAATACCAGACACATCTGTCAATATTCCACCACATTGTGGTGTGCTAAGAATATTGTGTGGTGTGAAAATCAGAATATCGTGAAATTTTCTCACTCCACTCCACTTCATCGTAAACTTTGAAAGCAATGTGGATTCCTTCTGAATCAGTGTCGCAGTTGGTTGCCAACAACGCTGCCTACTCATGCCCAGGTTGGTGTGTGTTCGTATCAGCCATTAACTCACGCACTTCACACGTGCCGACGCAGAAATATCTGAAATGATCGCGCTGAGTACAATGTATTCAGCTCAAGTCTCCGATATGTCACTTTATGCCTAACCTGTCACTTGTTATAACGTACACAGGTAGCCGAGCTATTTTCGCTGCTTCACCAACTGAAGACAAAGACACTCGAACCTACTTCCAAAAGTTCATCGATGCTAATAAGTACGCTTCTTCGAGCCTCTGTGATATGCAGCATCGAATCGACCTGCGCTTCCTATGCACTCCTGTATTTACCCTCGTGCGCTTTGTAAAGCCCGGATGTTATAGTGATCTTTCCTTGGCAGGATGGTTGTCGCGGGCGGCACCGCTGGTGCATGTGCTCGCACCGCGAGTGCACCTCTCGACCGCATCAAGCTGTTATTCCAAGTTCAGGTGAGATGGAGCGAGATCCCACGACACATGTAAGGGTGTGTCGTGAGCATCCTGGTACCTTGTATGCGTTTTTGAAGTGTACGACTTTCGGTTTGGCTCATCTTCATGTGGAGATCGCCCTTCTACTCTTTGTCCCCGCCAAGATCAGACTCACCAGCAAGTATGGCTGCAGTCTTACGAGGTTCCCATGGCTCATTCGCCTCAGGCAATGGCACTGGTAATACCAACTAGTAGTGAGCAGCAAATCAAGTATGTGCACCGTGAAGTTGGCGCTTACAGTATTGTGCTTTCTCATTTCCAGGGCGTTGCGTCGTCTGGGTTAAAGGGGACAGAATACTCTGGCCTTGGTCAGGTATGCAGATTCCTGCGTGGTCCCCATCGCCGATTAGTCTTCACCGTGTGTGGTTTCTCTGATGTTGTTTCTCTTTCCAAGAGTCTATTTTGAAGAGTGGACTATCCTAAGAAACGCGCGCGAGCTTGTTTGAGTTGCTGTAAGTTATGGCCCTTTGGATGTGAATACCTTTGAGGCGTTGAGACCTATCCGGCTAGTCCTGGTGGTGGCGAAGGCTCAGCGCGTATCCCTTACACATGGTTTTCAAGATTTTAAACCCTACTTGGCTGCTGTTGTACGGGTGTCACCACAGTGGCCATGTGATGCTTCTATGCACCAACGCAGCTTGTGCCCTGCCTGGCTCTTTTTGGTTTTTTTGTGGCAAAAAGCAGGCGATCTTCACCATAGTTTGTGCAAGGCGGGATCGCCTTTGTCTATGTTGACTAGTATATTATAGCGCCTCATATCGTCTTCACACTGCTGTTTGTCAGGCGCCTGCAACTTGCGCACCTTCGAACGGATTGTGCACAAGTTCCTTAGCGTCTTCAGATTTCTGTTGAGACTGCATATATGGGTCGACCGCGTATATGGGTTGTGGTCAGCTGGCACTGCTGACTTTTATTTGAGCATGTGCCTAACGTCTCAAGCTGTTGAGATTCCAGGCCTTCCACAAAATTTACACTGAGGAAGGGATACTCGCTTTCTGGAAGGTAAATCAAAGTGATTCTGGAAGCTCTTTCCAAGGGTTTTGGGTTGTTTCTTTTGCTCTAACTGAGAAATCTAGCCACTGCATTTCCCTGTTTGTATCTGCAATGCTGCAACTCTTGCACCAGACTGTCATTGACCCACTGCCTTGTTGTGCGCGGCCAGAGAGGGTGTGTGCTCTCAGCGTTTGAGTGCTAAAGTCGTACGAGTCCTTGGCAAGATCCTCTTCATCTTGCTGGGAATGCGTCGGACAGCCCGTCACTAGACCCAAGCATCGTACTAACAGAACGGGGCCTGCTGGCATTTGCAGGGTAACTTGACAAACCTTGTTCGCATTGTGCCCTACTCGGTATCCGCCTCCCTTTCAATTGTTGTAGCATATCTGGTTTGCATGATTGCTTTGCCTAAGTGGTCGATCTACTTATGCTTCCGACAAGAGGCCCGCCCTGTAAACTAGCTTCACCTTGCCCCCATGCCCTGCTCTGCAGCATTCGGCGGGTGGCATAACAGGAGGGGACAATACTGTGGGGACGCGCGGTGTTTAATGAATCGGTGATCGGTTTACGTTCAATAACATGAAATCTGGGTAGTCCTGTCTCACTGTCTTGTTTGTAAATTACCTCTGTACCAGCGCTGACGGGTCGTTGTACGAGGGGAAACTGTGTGCTGGAGCAGTCAGCGCAGCTCTCCGCAAACGACTTTTACAAGCGCGTCTTGGCCGACGACAAGGGCGAGTTGACACTTGTCAAGCGCCTAACCTCAGGTGCTACCCTTGCAGAATCCACGCTTTATGCCGTGCTGATCCCTGCCCAAGGGGCCCTCGCAGGCGCGCTGGTCGGAATCACCACCGCTGTGCCGACTGATTCCTGGGGGCCTCCGCGCAGGCGCGCTGGCCGGAATGACTGCCACTGCATTGACTCACCCTCTTGACACCATCCGGCTCCGCCTGGCACTCCCCAACCACCCCTACAAGGGTATGGTGGACGCCTTCTGCACTGTGGTCAGAGTGTGAGTCCAACTACGCCCTCATCTTTGGCTGTACAAAAGGGCATTGTAGACGGGGACAGCATGCTGTCCCCTAAAGTCGTGTGTGTTACACACCGCTTCTTATCAGCTTTCTGTGTCCTTGGAGGCTGCTGTCTGTCCCACACAACCATGCGCTGGCAGTCTATGCCTCAACAGTGCTGCGCCCTCCAGTGGCCATTCGCCTCCCAGCACGAGCATGTGCCTGTAGTATCGCACCTCCATGATCTTCAACCTTGCGCTTCACGTACTGCCTTGTGTGTGTGCCGATTGACGTCATCGTTTCTCTTTAAGTGTTGTATGTGCGGAAACAGGGAGGGTGCAAGGGCATTGCTCAAGGGGTTGCCTGCCACCTTGGCCGGCATCGCCCCTTACGCTGCCACCAACTTTGCGGCATATGACGTGGCCAAAACCGTGGTATATAAGCAACTAGCAATTGAGCAGAATTGGGTGACGAATATGGCCATTGGCGCGGGGACAGGTGCGCGACTTCCTCCCTTCAATTACGCAGGGCGAGCATTACAACTGTGCCACCTTGGATCAGATGCGCTGTATAGGGACACGCTGATTCGACGCTGCGTAGTCCACGGGAGGGGGGTGTGGGGTTTGCAGGAACCTTTGCTGCGACCGTGTGCTATCCCCTTGATACTGTTCGCCGCCGCATGCAGGTATGTGGCAGAGGCTGTGGATATAGCTCCATGCTCGGCGCGTATGTGCCATCCATTGCAACTCAGTTCTCACGACGTGTGAGAGTCGGTACTCACGTCAGCATTACACCTGTGGGGTCGCACTGCAGCTCGGCCAGTGCTCCTGTGCTCAGCAGCCCCTCAGCCACCAATCAATCACTCAGAAATTGACCGGCCGCTCAGGGGTCAGTCATTCGTTATGTATCTAAGCAGTCAGTCAGCCGCCTCTCAGCTGCTCAGTGGGTTCTCAACCACTTCCCTGCCAGTTGGTAGTCAGCCCGTCGCCGTTCAGCCACTCAGCAGTTCCTCAGCCGCAATCTAGCCAATCAGCAACCATTCGGCAGTCCCTCAGCCGCACAGGGGTCAGTCAGCCACCACGCAGCCATGCAGTTGTCAAATGGTGTGTGCTCAACTGCTCAGCGACTAGTCGGCCGCAGCCTAACCGCTAGTCAGGGGGTCGGCCAGCCACTCAGCAGTCAGCCAACCGCCCTTCAACTACTTGGTGGTTTGCCGCCCTTCGCCAAGCTTCTCAGTGATGAACCAACCGCTGCCCAGCGCCAGAATCTTAATGCTAAAATGAGTGGCAATTTTGCATCGGAGGAAAGCTGCCGTCGTACCCTGCTCGGAGGATCAAACTATTTCACACACCGGTTGTAGTTGGTTGATGTTTGCCCACCACCACCGATGGAGGTACTGACAACGGGCTCCCTAGATCTGCCCGCGGGGTTCTAGCTCGCCCAGACTCACTTATAAATCTGAGAGTCCGGGTGGCGCCCCTGCCAGGCCCGTAGGAGACGACTTAGGGAAGGGCACCCCCGGTCCGGCCAAGTCTGTCATGCCATTGCCAGGTCTGCCAGGTCGCACCACCGCCTGCAGATGCTCTGAAGCCAACCTCTCGTTCCGTCACCCATCCTGCCATGCAAATGGGTCGCCCGCCCTGCCAAACCTTGTGCGGCCTATCCCTCTAAGACCTCCGCAACCCTGCCAAGCCGTGTGCGGCCTATCCCTCTAAGACCTCCGCA
>LGRX02035919.1:0-54035 GCA_001247695.2 Cymbomonas tetramitiformis | reverse complement strand
ATATATATATAGTTGAGATATATATTCACAGCTCGGGAAACAGTCAGGAACTGGTGAAACGGCTAAGACAATTTGATAACACAATTACTCAGGGTTTTGTGTGTGTCGGATTGTCTGTCGGAGAGCACGTGACAGACTGCAAGTGACACTCGCAGTGAGGGGTGACACAGAAAGGGGGTTGACTGTCAGTGACACAAAGTCACCCCCTTCATGACACCACCTCACCCCGAAGGTGTGAGGTCACAGGCAGGATGCAGCAATTCACCCTAGGTCCTAGCTAGTACACAAATGTTACTCGGCCCAATGGGACCTTTTTCAGTCCATCTAGTGGCGGATCCCCGCGTGGGCGATGGCTAAGCAACTGCTACAGCAAGCTAGGAGTGCTAGGTCAATCACGGCTCTGGCGATGTGCTGTCGATCGTTCAATTTAAGTCAGTGGCACCACCGGAACCCTGCATCTTCGGAGTCCAATACTTCGGCGGGGCAAAGGCAGGCCACTGCTCGTCGTCACTGCCGTCGATGAATGCCGCAGCATTGAGCGCCGCGCCGTCAGGTGAGGCAGGCGGCGACACATCCTCAGCAGAGTCCGAGGAGTCAGGGTTTGCATCGTGATCGAGAACTAGTTCCTCCGGCTCCTCCACAGTGTCAGGCTGAGGGTCGTCGGGAAACCGGACGTGCATGGCCGCCGCAGAAGACGGCTTCCCCCCGGCCGCCTTAGCAGAGGCGGCAGGTGGTGCCGCCGGGGCGGCGATCGAGCTGGGAGGAGCAGGGCGTACGGACGCCTTCATTGCCGTAGTAGGCGCACGCCCAGGAGCAAATGACTCCGCGCATGCATGAGGGCACACCCCCTTGGTGTCGGGGTGTGCATCAGTGAGGCCCCACATGCGGAAGCAGGTCATACACGGGAATCCCGTGCCTGACCACCTGCGAAAGAGTGCGTTGGGCGCATCGGCCACCCATTCCCCCTTCACGGGTACAGCGGAGCGGGGCTCGCCAAAGGCGAAACTGCGGGCGTCAGGGTGCTTCTGCCGAGTGTAACCCCCCCCAGGCGAGGGCGGCTCCGTCGGCGGAGGCGGCGGACGGTCGGAGAGGACGGCGTGCTTGGCCTCGTCCCTCCATGCCGTGCGGATGCGTAGACACAAACTCGCAAACGAAAATGCGGCACCTGCACGCAACTCACGCAACACCACCAGTGATACGGCGGGATAAACAGGCGCCGTGAATATATTATCAATATACAAATAAACACTGCAAAGTTGGACAGCAATTTGGCCTAAACAAGAATTTTTTTTAAAATCGCCTAAAATTTTTTGACCCATTTTTCGGGGCCGAACCTATATTTTTTTGCCCTTTTTTCAGGATGCCGAAATTTTGATGAAAATTTTCCTCTTTTTTTCGGAGCCGTAGAGCCGCTGAGGGAGGCGCGGAGGCGCGGCGGTGCGGCGGTGCGGAGGCGCGGAGGCGCGCAGGCGCGCAGGCCGCGGAGGCGTTGCGATGTGGTAATGCGGTGAGATGAAATAATGCGGTGAGATGTTATGCGCGCGGTGAGATGTTATGTCGCAATGAGATGTTATGTCGCGTTGAGCGGTTATGTTGCGGTGAGATGTTATGTCGCGGTGAAATGTTATCAAGGTTGGCAAGATGGCAACACCAAATTTTATCCGGAAAGGATAAGTGTGTCAAAAGTTAGGGAAAATCTATGTTGCATGATACGTCCCCCCCCCCCGGGCGTAAATTACGCGTAAATTACGTATTTCGGGCCTTGTGAGTTTTACGCGTAACACGTAACACGCCATAGGAATCTCACCCAAATATAGGCTGAAATCCAACCTATATATGAGCTGAAATTCTGCGAGTGGTAGCATCTCCGATTCCCTCCTCGTTCAACCTGTCCAAGAACGTGGGAAGAAAGTTGAAGTTGAGGGCTATCTCGTTCTCTACCTCCTGGCGACTCCACCAGCGAACGTTAGAGAAACCCACCATCGCTTGCGAAGTGAATCCCTGCCACAACTTCTTCGCGTTGTTGTTGTTCTGCACGAGGATCAACCAGGCAGTCATGAACTCGCGCCTCTCAGGGAAGCCTGTGTGGTCACCAGCGTTATTAATTGTGTGACATATGCACAACAGGTCAGTCGAGTGGTGAAAAGTCACCAGCAGTCGCGTGGTCGCTGTGCCATTGACCCTTACAGAGTCGCGCCCCCAACCACTGATCGCCTCAAAAGGCAAACCCAACTCGCGCGCCACCAAGTTGGTCAATGTGGAGCTGAGTGCCACATTATCCGGGCTGGACTCGAGAGTTACGAACTGCACGAGACGCTGCATCAACTCGAAGTCCTTGTTGCACCAACGTGCGACCGTGTTCAGGGCTTCACCTAGCCTCCTTGTGCCATCAAACTGGAGGAAGATGGACTCGCCCTTCATCTCAGCCTGCAGGGTCTCGAACTCCATGCCTTCTATCTTCGGGATGTACTGTTTCAAGTGTTGTGACGCTGTGAGGCGAATGTCAGCACGCTCCAAAAGGGGACGCAAATAGTCGCTCTTCGATATCGGAACCCCAGCGTACAATAAACCCTCAGTGACGCGGTAGCGATACAAATGTACCTCAGGATCCAGGTTCGCGGTGGCCTCGTCCTCGTGCTCCTTGAAATACTCCACCAGAACATCACGCACGTGTTCATCATCCCTACGCCTAAGGACAAACTTGTCCTTAGCTCCAAGATGTTTGGCGCTGAGCACATGGGTTTTGATGGACTGCTTCAAGAGGGATAAGGTCTCTTTGCAACAACCGCAAAAGAGCCTCCCTGCTGAGATTCGCAAACAATGGTCGGGAAATTCGGTGATGCGCTTGTAGGGCTCGATCTTCGGCTCCTTCGTGATGCGTACACCCCCTCCTGCACGCTTCTTTCCAGAGGGAGGTTTCAGAGAAGGTGCCCTTTCTCGCTCGTGCGCTGCTAAAGCCGGCTGCTGCGGCAGCTCGCTATCCGCATGCTGCTGGGAGCTCCTTTTCCGCTTCAACTGGTCGAAGGCGTTTGTTAGGGGTTGTGCTCGCGTGCGTGCATACGCTGCCTCCAAGCGACTCGGTTCGCGGTCGTCGCTGTCCTCCGATGAGTCGCCATCGTCACGTCCCAGGTCTAGGTGTACTGGGCGGAGAGTTGTCTTGTTGGTGTTGTCCTCGACGTCGAGATCAGATATATCGGATTCTGAAGCTGAAGAATAGTCTTCGACGAGCATGGTGATGATGATCCTCCCCTGTTCGCTGTTGGCTGTTCTTGCGTCTTACTGTCGACAAAGAACATTGTAAATCTGAACGAAAGGAAGGGCGGCGACATCGACATCGACAGCCGACACCGTCTCGACTCTGTCAGATTTTTCGACAAATTTTCGAAAAATATCGATCGATGGGGGTCCAACTTTAAAAATTGCAGACGGGGGTGGATATTTTTCCTACGGACCCCCTATATTTTTCAAAATTTTGACATTTTTTTTTGGCTGAATTTTGACCTAAATTTTGAATAAAATTTTTCAAAATTCTTGTTTAGGCCAAACAGCAATGCGAGTGTACGTAATAGCGGGTTGTGAGTGCAGTCTCTGTAAGAAGATCTGCTGAAGCACAACGCTTCCTCACTTTTGTACCATACGTCTCCCATCATCTTAGATGGTACCGCCATTGGGTTGTGAACCCGAGACGTAGGTTGAACGACCAGTATTGTAATAACGACTAGTTCGTTCACACTGTGCATGCGTGTTCCGCACATGCTTAAAAGCCAAGATGGTTCTTGTTTGTATTCAAGATGTATCTTTGCTTTGCCATCTTCGAGTTCGACGTACGAACTCTCGATGACAGGGATGCCTGATGATGTGACATTATCATCTGGCGACATGTACAGTCATCGTCGACCGTACTGACGACTGTCACAATAATATATGACGCGACTCGACATGTACAGTCATGATCGACCATACTGTCGACTGTCATAATAATATATGACGCGACCGACTGTCATAATAATATATGACGCGACCGACTGTCATAATAATATATGACATGACCGACATGACATGACATGACATGGTATGACATGTCTGACAGGTATGACACGTATGACATGTATGGCACATATGTCATCGGTCATGACCCTGACAGATCTCCCCTCTTAAAAGAGTTGTGACCTCACAACGGGCATACCTTTGTATATGTCTATGATGTCTTTGTTGTTGTCGCTTCTTGCTTGTACCAGTCTTCTTACACCGATTTGAGGCGTCCCTCATGGTGTTTTTAGGTTATTGGGGGGAACTGAGTCCACTTTAGTCCCTCACCTTAGGCATTTTAGCCCTACAGTTCTTAGGATGTAGCCCCCATGAATTGCGTATCGTATTTCAGAGTGACGTTTCAAGGTATCTTCCGAGTTTTACGTTACGGATAGATATTTGCGCTTGCCGTCGACACTCGATGATCGACGATTTAACGAACGATTCTCGGCTATAATGCATCCACCTTTTCCTCCCTTCAGAGAGCTTACTCCCCCGAAGTTCACAGGAATACTATGGAGAGCCCCTTCCGAATATTTCGAAATGGCTTCTTTTTAATGCAGCGGAGGAGGCCCTGCTTACGAGATATCGGAGGGTCTTTATAAGTCCACTTTAAATCCTCACCCGTCTGCCAAACTCCTTTTTTCGGTCCGGTACGCGCGCTTTGACGAACATCTATCGCGATGAGTGAGAATGGATTCGCCACGTACTAATGTGAAATTTGTTTAGTTATGTTTGTCAAGCACAACTCAGGATCACAACTCCGTCTACCTCAATCTCCGGTATCTGCGGATGATTGGCCAAAAGTCCGATGACAAACCACGGCTGGCAAAGGTAGCATTAGCAGTTTTTATTTATCCACAGATATGATATCTCGCATGTGTGCGTATCTGTGCAAGGGTATGATTTTGAACAAGGCTCACTACACCTTTAGCAAGGAAGGATCAATTTCCCGCTTCTATGCAACATAATGATAAAACATTAAGAGCAAGGTTATAAAGATGATCGACATGTATTAGTATATATTACAAGAAGTAAGGGCATGAGGCTTAATAAATGTTTAGCCTTCATAGGCAGCTATAATGTCTGCTGCATTGGTCAGCTCTGTGGCTTTGACCCAGGTGTCATGCTCAGGGCCGTAGCCTGCATATCGTACTAAATAGTATTTGACACCTCTAGTGAACTTATCCGAGAGTATATGTGATATCTCAAACAGTGGTTGCCCTTCTTCGGTGATCATCTGTGGCAGAGGCAAAGGTGCTTGGATCGAGTCATTGTGCAGCTCTAATCTGGAAACAGGCTGTACCGGATGAATACGGATATCAAGATTTCCGAAATCTAACTCGTATGCACGTCCATGGCTAAGCACTTTGGAGATGGTGAATGGCCCAATATATGGCTGCTTAAAGTGTCTGCCTGCCTCTGTCAAACCAGTCCATTGAATAAACTCGGTCCGTAAAAGAACTTTCTGCCCGACTGCAAACTGCTTAGGCATGTGAGTCTTATTGAATCTGGCTTGGCTAATTTCTGCTGCTCGGGAAATGTTGTCTACCGCGTTGGCATGGACAGCCGAGTACTGGTCAAAATGATCTCGAATAGCTCTTTGTATTGGAACAGGAGCTTCTGGCGGAATAGTGATAACCAGGTCATGAGGCGAAAGTGGTTGCGCCATCGAGTCGAGATAAAATGGTGAATAACCAGTTGATGCAGAAACGGCATTGTTAATTGCAAACTCCACCAGAGGCAACTTGTCCTCCCACGAATTGGCTGAAGTATCGTTGCAACAACACCTGAGGATGAAAAAAAATACTACTTAATCAGTTTATAAACCAGAGGATGAAAAAATACTACTTAATCAGTTTATAAACCAGAGGATGGTGAAATCATATCATGAATCAACAATTTGAAAAATACCTGAGGATGTCCTCAATGAAGGCATGGCTCCTCTCATTGGCAGCATTCGACTGTGGATGGTGTGATGACGTCATGGACAATCTCGTGCCAGTAGATTTCCACAGTGTCTGCCAGAATGTAGAGGTGAATCTGGGGTCTCGATCTGAGATGATGTTCCTCGGAAGACCATGGAGCTTGAAGATATGCTGCATATAGATAGAAGCAGTATGCTGAGCTGTCCAGGTCATGCTGAAGGGAATGAGATGACACGATGAGAGAATTGGCACATTACCACAAATATACTGTCGTGCCCATTAGTGGTGATAGGCAGGTCAGTGATCCAATCAAGAGATACATCTAGCCATTTTGTCTTAGGCACGGAATATCGTATATGTGCCTGACCATAAGGCTTGTGTCGCCTCGTTTTCTGGCGCTGACAAACGGGGCACTCCCGAATGTACTTGATGGCTGCCGTTGTCATTCCTGGCCAATAATACCGGCTACGCAGAAGATGAAGCATGCGATTTTTGCCTACATGACCAGAAATAGTGGCTGAGTGGCACTCATGAAGAAGAATGTGGCGAAGTTGTGTGATCTCACCGTCATCTGTGGGGACTTTAGCTGTTGGTGGAATGTACAGCTGTCTGCCATATATGGTCTTACGATAGATCAACCCCTGAATGAGCTCGAAGCTGTAGCTGCTGACTGACTGTGACGAAGTCGATGATGTCAGCTTAGCCAAAATAGTCTGTGCAAATGTGTCACGATCATACTCGGATATAATGATGTCGTGTAGCTGATGAGCTGATGAAGAAGATATAAGAGCAATGAATGTAGGATCTGCAGATGGAATGACCTCGCTGATGTCCATATGATGAAGACAATCAGTGAGTTCAAAAAGTGCAGAGATACGCGTGAGTGCGTCTGCAACCTTATTCTTCTCGCCAGCAATGTGCTCTATACGGAAGTTGTATTCGGAGAGCTCATCCAACCACCGTGCCTGTTTGGGGCTCAGTGTGGATTTGGTCTGGAAATAAACCAGTGGCTGATGATCTGAGCGTGCAATAGTCTCAGGAGCTCCCAACAAGATGTGGCGAAAGAATCGGAAGCCTTCCACAATGGCAAATAGCTCGATCTCAGGAATAGGCCAACGTCTCTGTGTATCGGATAGAGTGACGCTGTGATAACCACATGGCTTCATACCTTTTCCTTGATCCTGGAGTATTACTTGACCAACGTGTGTGCCTGATCCATCGACCTCCATAATAGATGGCAGTTTCTGATCTGGAAGCTGCAATACTGGAGCGTTACAGATGGCACTTTTGAGGTTATCAAATGCCTGCTGCTGCTCAGTTTCCCAGACAAACTCTGCATTATCTTTAAGGAGACGATTGAGCGGCTCGGCAACTTTGGAGAACTTTGGTATGAATCTCCTAAATTGACCGACCATGCCCAAGAATGACCGAAGGGATGACTTGCCATCTTTAGCCATACGGCGTAGAGGCTGCTTTCCAACGGTAGGACCATAAGACACTGGAGGCTGAATTGCCATGACTGCTCGGATTCTGTCTTCGATGATGGATAGGCCTGCTTCAGAGATGTGATGTCCGATAAAGTCTATAGATCTGACGAACAACTCCACCTTGGAAGGCCTGATGTAGAACTGGTGATCTCTGCAACGCTGGAGGAACTGTCGAACATGCTTCACATGGCTGTCAAAATCTGGACTGTATACAATAGTGTCGTCCATGAATATGACAAGGAACTGGTCGATGAAGTCAAAGAATGCCCGGTTTCCTACACGAAGTGCTGTTGCAGGAGCATTGGTCAATCCGAAAGGCATAACTGTCCATTCATAAGAACCGTATCTGGTGCGAATAGCAGTTTTATGAATGTCGTCTGGATGAATGGGGATTTGGTGGAAGAACTGGTTGAAATCAAATCTACTGAACCAGCGTGCTCCCTTAAGCTGTTCAAGAAGGGTATCATGGGGTGGCAACGGATATGTGTCCTTTATGGTGATATTGTTAAGGGCACGATAATCGCAACACATCCTCCACTTTCCCCCTGGCTTAGGAGCGAAGATGATTGGGCACCCATATGGTGATGATGATGGACGAAGGATACCCAACTCGACATATTTAATGATTTGCCGTTTGAGCTCCTCCATCATGGGTACTGGAATGGTACGTACTGGCTGTGATGGTGGCTTATGCCCAGGTTCAATGTTGATTCGATGATAACCACCTTCAAACCGTTCTGGCCTATGACCAGCTGGAAGATCCTCCTGGAATATGTCTGAAAAGTCTTCTCTCACTTGATCACGTGCTGCTGTGACCTCGGGGTCTTCCATAGTGGTGTCTGAGTCTGATGCTGCAAAGACCAGTTCACCGTCGACCTCTGAGAGAAAGAAGAGATAAGCTACGGCTTCTTCAGCCGAACCACTGGATCGAATGCGACGAAGATGCTTTCTCATGGTGGTGGCGCTGACCAATTCCATTTCAGGAAGGTCATCTGAGTCTGGAGTCTGCTCAACTCTGGACAATACTGTGCGAATACTGGAGCCCGATGAATGCTTCCTAGTGATCGTCAGATTTTTGGTCTGAAAGTCAATGTGTGGATTCCTCCTCTCCAACCAATCTTGACCCAGAATGACAGTGAATGGTTTCATGTCAATGATGTAGAAATCTTCTGCATCCTTATACTTGCCCAGAGAAAATGTAGCCTTGGGAAGATAGGATGTGCATGGTAGTTGGCTTCCTCCAGCCAATCCCACTGAAAATGATGAAGAATCTGTGGGAGCTATACCAAGCTGAGCAGCGAACTGTCTGTCGATGAAAGACGATGTGGCTCCTGGATCTACCAAAATGTGAGTACTCTGTCCATAAACTTTCCCTTTATACAACAACAGCTTCTTCTGTGATTTCAGCTGTGCTGTTTGAGACTGCATCTGTGCGATGTGCTCTGAGGGATTGTCCATCTGTTGAAACTGTAATGTCAGACTGGAAAGGACTTCTTCTGAGATACTCTCAACCCGGCCACTTGCTTCAGTGGCATCTTCAGGCTGATCTACCCTCGGGGTGCTCTTAACACCGGTACCTGTGCAGTACCCTGAGAATTTCCCTGAGGAGCTGGAGCTGATGGAACTGGATCTGGAGTTGCAACTGCTGCATTGATGTTGTGTTGACTTTTCATTTCCTTGACCAAGGTGTTGATCGTATTGATGAGTTTGCCAGACCCATCCTTAGCACCCTGATTCTGCTGCTGCTGTCTCTGATTCGGAAAAGGATTCTGAGATGGTGGCTTTCCCTTGATCTGTTTTCCATCATCGGTCTTGGTGGCCCAACAATCCTTCTCGATGTGACCAGGACGACCACAACGATGGCAAGTCTTATCATTCTGTGATTTTCCTTTTCCTTTTCCTTTTCCTTTGCCCTTGCCTTTACCACCTTTTCCCTTGTTCCGATTCTGATTGGAGTTCTGGCTGCCACTCTGATTCCAATTCCGATTTCTGTTGGATCTGTCCTATGGCTTCTGGCCACGTCCTCTGTCCTTATCCTTCTTGGCTGGACCTCCAGATGACTGCTCCTTCTGACCCCGATAGTGAAGGGTTTCTGATTGCTTTGAGTGAATGACGTAGTTCAAATCAAGCAATATCTGTGTGGTTTCTTGCCACGACAGATTGTTCCTCTGCTCTTCTGTCAGGTATCTGAGCTGGAATTGTCTGCGGAGATCAGAATCCATACCGGTGACGAATCTGTCCTTTATTAGCACATCATTTAAATCAACTGCTGCTAAAGAAGCCAGTGATGTAAATGTGCGCAAATAATCTGCAAAGGTTTGGGTTCCTTGAGTCAGTGCCATTAGGTGTTTCTTGGCTACTGATCTCTTATGAGGATTACCAAATTGTCTGAGGAATGTCTGTCTGACCATCTCATAAGTGGTATATGGCTGTTTTGCCAAGACCTGAAAATAGTGTCTACCATTATTCTGTATGAGAGTAAGAAACACTGTGATCAAATCCTTATCATTGACACCTGGATAAGTGAACTGGAAATATCTGTCCACTGTATCCAACCAGACCTCTGCGTCCTGTCCTGTTTTGAATTCCCTAGGTGGTGCCATTTTCACCTTGGAGACCAAACTGAGTGGAGCTGGTGGAGCTGGTGCTGGTACTGAATCTGCATCTGGATCTACAAAGACCATCGGAGGACTGTCTGCTGTATACTCTGCTTCTGGTGCCTGAGGCTCATTGGCAGGATCCTTGTACCGGCTCATATCTGGCTTCATGCGACTGATGTTGTCATAATAGCCTATGTGGTCATATCTGGTTAGTGTATCGGCATAACCAGCGATCCACTTCGGGATTTTAAGCCGACTGTATGCATCGTATGAACCAAGTATGTCGAAAAACCAAGTCGAATGATCTGGGTTGATATCAGGAACCTCATGCTCTTCCTCTTCGATAGTAACCATCTAAAAACAAAACACAGTACAAAAAATACCTTCAGCTAATTGTCTAACTGAGTGTGTGTGATTTATATGTTATATATGGTATATCGGTATGTTTACATACATGTATTATATTCGTACATAATAATGAGGTAAGTATATATACATATCCACCTTCTTCCCCCCTCAAGGAAGTGTGTGATATAGTGGCAGTTGTCAATTGCCAATACCTCAAAATAGCATGCATTCCTTATAGGAATTATCTGTCACAGTTCTTGGGTTGTAGCCCGATACATAATCATGTTTGTGTCAAAAACAGCATGATATGTTAATGCTAAATACGAAGTTTATCGAAATTATAGTAGCATTTTAGGGCATGTAATGTTACAGTGGCCCATACATCCAATAGTATGATTAGGGTGTTACATGGTATGTGTAACCCTAATATAGGTAAAAAAATAAGCAGTATAATTTTTTTGCAAAGGTTTTTAAGCAAAACTGCATTTAATACCTGAATAAATGTAAGGTGGTTTTCAGAGGGTACGTTACACCCCTGAGACACACATTTAATTTTAGGGGTGTTACAGGGTGTTACAAGTGCTGTATAAATCAGGGAATATTCAGATATAGCTGAATAATCAGATCAGCAAAAAAATCCACACACATTTTTCATTTTGTAATCATGCGTGGAGCATTTTTACGTATTTTGTTACAGCCAACATGTATACCCCTATATATTACACACCTAATATCTAGGGTGTTACACGAGATATGACCATGGTCATTATGTTTTTCTGATACCTGAATAGGTATAGAATCATAATTTAAAATAAGATGGGCACACATTTTTCATTTTGAAATCATGCGTGGAGCATTTTTACCCATTTTACAGCTTTTTCAGCTATCTGATATATTGCCTCGGTGACATATCTCAGTGTATATGTGGAATGTAAAGTACAGAATCACTGCAATAAACTTCACTTTGGCACATGATAAATTTCATGGCAAATAAGTGAATTGTGCTGTATATCAACATCTATGGTTGATAGCATTTCTGGGTTTTACTGATTTAAACCCATAGCAGTAAATGTACATTCTGGTGATATATAAGTTATCAACTTAAGTGGGAACATCCAGTTAGGAACATCCACTTTAGTGATATTTGTCAAACTATGATCTGTTCTGAGCATAGGTCTGTGCTCTAAGATTTATCAAAATGATATTTCTTATTTAGAACATATCTGGACATTGCTTGATACAATCACAGCAATTTAATACAACACATTTGTATGTGTGTTTTGTCCTTAACAACTATATCAGATGTCATGTAGATACTGATCTGAGAGTTGCATGCATTTGAACTGATCAGATCTGAATCAACTGTCAATGTGCAACGTAGTTGTTGATATTGCTCCAGCGATGATATGTGGAATGACGAGTGGACTGCACCCAACAGTTACCAGCTGTTTAATGGGTGCAGTATCTTGCCTTCGGGTCTGGAGATAACTCCATCCAGCCCTACAGCATCTTGTCTTATCCTGCTCCCTTATCTATCGCAATCACTGACATTTTCCACGCACATGTGTTTGGAAAATGGTATGTACATTATCATACACATAGTAGATATTTAAATTAATCAATTCACTTTGAATCAGTGAATGTTAATACATACAATGCAGTGTGTGTGTATGCATGCAGTGCTTACTGATTAGCACTTTTGTCAGTGTGTGTGTGTTAACTTTTACACACTTTACAATAGGATATGTTCTGGATATTACAATATCCTAGACAATTCATCATGTAAGATAGTCAGCATACCATGCACTGAATACATCTAACATGATATATCAAGTTTAGGGATTATTGTAATTCCATAATAATCTCATTACAAAATGAGTTGTTGGATAGATTTCACATGAAGCTCAGGTGAGCATTCCATCCAGTAATCCACCATAGAATGTACATGTGATCTGAAGAGCATCTCGGCTCCACCAGGACATGACAAGCTAATTATGGTGTTAAGACTACTTTCAGGCACCTTATACTAACATGGGTTCTAATATAATTTAGCATGCACTGCAATATGCTTATGCAATGTTCATGTATTACAGCATGATGCTAGTATACCAGTTGCTAACGTGATCAAACTGATATATATATGCTACAGCTGTTATCGTGGTCAAGCTGCATTGATAAATCATGCACAATTCACAGTAATGCAGTCACTCAGCATATAATGTACATGTGGTAAATGCTGAATGCACTCTTTATGTACTGCATGTTGGTGAACTGCAAGTGAGTATGTGTGCATATGTGTGTGTGCATGCTGTAACCATTGAAATCTCCGCACACACATTACTATGCTTCTGATAAGCATGAACGCTGATGATTATTCATGATCTGTCACGTTGAGTATGTATCCACAGCAGTATAACGATCATGTATCCACAACAGCATAACGATCATGTGTCCATAGCAGCATAACGATCATGTGTCCATAGCATCCCTGCAAGTATACAATCATTATGCAGATGGTTTTGACGCGCGTACACATATGTATGTCTCACTGCATGTAGACACATCAGGAATCGTACGCGCTAAAATCGAGCGTTCATCGCATCTGATGAAATCATGGAAAATGCATATCGTGCTGACAAGCTAAAAATCATTGTACGCGCTGTTAGTGTAAACAGTGCGAAGGAATCATTTGCAAAAATCGCTGATGTACGTCGCATACTGCTGATTGCTGATGTACGTCGCATACGAATGCGAGCGCGCTGTTATATGAAATTATGTACGTCCAGTCGCACTTGATGAAATCATATGTGCTGACGATCATTTTATGTGCGCGCATCTGCATCTCGTATACTGTGACATTCCTGCAATTTTTGACATCACTGCATGCGTTCGTACGCTGTGCGCACACCTTGTCGCGTATAAAATCAAGACGACTTCTCTGCTGACGCTATTTGCTGCGATTATGTTTGCGATGAAAAATCTCCTCGCGCAATCTCTGCGCTGTCGATATGCAAGCGTATATTATTCAAGTTGCAGATATTCAATATCACTGCGAGCGCTGTCGCTTATGCGCCCACCTGCAAACCTGCGAACAATATGAAAATATACTACGTCTGTCGCTGCACCCACTTGAGTTCTCGAGTATCGTGCCTTGACGATTTTCTTTTAGAATACCATCTGATACGGCGGGATAAACAGGCGCCGTGAATATATTATCAATATACAAATAAACACTGCAAAGTTGGACAGCAATGCGAGTGTACGTAATAGCGGGTTGTGAGTGCAGTCTCCGTAAGAAGATCTGCTGAAGCACAACGCTTCCTCACTTTTTGTACCATACGTCTCCCATCATCTTAGATGGTACCGCCATTGGGTTGTGAACCCGAGACGTAGGTTGAACGACCAGTATTGTAATAACGACTAGTTCGTTCATACTGTGCATGCGTGTTCCGCACATGCTTAAAAGCCAAGATGGTTCTTGTTTGTATTCAAGATGTATCTTTGCTTTGCCATCTTCGAGTTCGACGTACGAACTCTCGATGACAGGGATGCCTGATGATGTGACATTATCATCTGGCGACATGTACAGTCATCGTCGACCGTACTGACGACTGTCATAATAATATATGACGCGACTCGACATGTACAGTCATGGTCGACCATACTGTCGACTGTCATAATAATATATGACGCGACCGACTGTCATAATAATATATGACATGACCGACATGACATGACATGACATGACATGACATGACATGGTATGACATGTCTGACAGGTATGACATGTATGACACATATGTCATCGGTCATGACCCTGACAACCAGATACAGAGGGGCGGTGTGGGGTGAGGTCTTGGCGGAGTCCGCCAGGACGTGCCACAGGTCCTGCATACGCTTGGAGTCGGGGTACGTGTTGATCTTCATGTGCTTGTCCCCCAGTGCCCGAATAACGGCCAACTGAGGGGCAGGGTCGGTGGTCTCGTCGATGACAGTACTGCGTAGCTTCAACCAGAAGCGGTCGGTGTCAGGGTCAGGCACTCCCTCCACCTCGTAACGAAGGCGGTGAAGTGCAAACCGTCCGTGACCAGGGTTGGTAATGGAGACCTCGTGGTAGAGGGCGAGGGCATTCCCCCTCAAAACGGACGGAAGAATCGCGAAGAGGAGCTCGTCGACAGTGACGTGCGGTACGCGTCATAGTCGTGCTCGACGTCCAGCAGCTTGGCGACCTCCTTTGTCGCAAACTTATGCACGAAGCGTCCACACAAAGCATAACTCTCTAGCCCTACTACTAAACAGTCTTACTTATTGTCAGCGCTTCTATAATACTAGCTCAGCTCTGCATATGTTGCCTTATATGACTGCACAGTTGGCTTGCTACTGTAACTACACAAAATCTCAAAAAATTTGATATCTCCTTCCTCTTTTCACAACTTATGCAAGCTCTTTTTCTCAACATGAAAAAGACTGTTAATTACAGTTCTGACGCTATCGTACAAGAGCAAGTTCCACAAATGTATATCTTTACAAGCAGAAGAATACTGTATCTTATAAGTTATCTCATAACACTGCTGTTTTCGCGGTCTAAGCGAGTCCTGGCTATTTTCGGAATCACTGTTACGAAGGCAAAACAAAAATGAGCGTCTGTCTCACCCTTCCACGCCGCCCTACTTATTCTCACTATCTCTAAACAAGTGTAACACCCGCTTATCTTTCCGTATCTCTTCACTGTCACAACTCCTCACGCGTACCGTACAGCGCGTGTCCTATGTTCGTCACAGAGACTGCTACAGCAAGTGTCACAACCCGGCTGAGGTACACGATAAGCCGTGGTTTGTGACAGCTGTCGCGAACTTGTGCACGAAGCGTCCACACAAAGCATAACTCTCTAGCCCTACTACTAAACAGTCTTACTTATTGTCAGCACTTCTATAATACTAGCTCAGCTCTGCATATGTTGCCTTATATGACTGCACAGTTGGCTTGCTACTGTAACTACACAAAATCTCAAAATTTTTGATATATCCTTCCTCTTTTCACAACTTATGCAAGCTCTTTTTCTCAACATCCCCCATCTGTAGCTGCCACTGGTAGCACAGACATTAAACAAGAGCTTGCTCAGCATCTTCTGTTGTGACACCGTCCATCGCGAACTTGCCCATGCTAAAGGTAAACATACCCACTCCAGAAGCTTCTCCTCCTCGTAGCATCCTGGCCCGTGTCAGAGGATTCCGAAACACCATGACCCACATGCATCTTCTGCCAATAGGCCCATGTTCTAAGTGCCCAATCACATGTAAGCGTCCAGCGTGACACAACTTACGAAAGTATTGTGCCCTGCTTTTTGTCATATCTGTCATGTAGTGCGATGGCACATGAATACAAGCCACCACTCGGCTGGCCAGCACTGCCAATGGCAACGCAATATCCAACACTGCGAACCAGGGTGAGGTCACCACCGCGTCACACACCCCATACTTTTCCTTCCAGGCGCGATAATTGCCCGGTTGTAAAGCATTAAGGGCTTCGTGCCATTTCAGCTGCGGGTTCCAATCATTATTCATAACCTTCAGGTGAGGCCATTCCAGTGACATAACCTTGCCAATGACACCTGTGCCAGCCCAGGGATCCCAGACCTGTGTGATCTTCTCCCAAGTCACCTCGTGCGCCAAACGTCTGACCTCCTGAGGAACTGTCATCACCAACTCTAAGCCCCAATCCAGTTGACTGGCAATTTTCACCTGAGCTCTGCTCAACTGCGTGACATCCCCTCTCTTCTGTACTTCCTCGGGGCTCATGGCCTGCACTGTGGACGCCTTGCGGAGGCTTCTCGCGCGAGTGTGCTGTTCTCCACACTTTCTGCTCAGGATGGTACGATGGCCCTCATGCCAGAATCCTGGCATCACGTCTGTGATCACTCTGCTGAGCTCCTCCTGGTTTCCCCAGGCCACTCTGTCAGGGAGATCCCCCATGCTCCCTTCTTTCCTGAGCATCTGCCGCGATGTAAGCGCCTGCCATGGGTCTTCACGCCCCGGCTTCACTGCACGATGTGGACCCACGTCTGCAGGCAACAATACCACATCTGAGCCCAACTTCTCTCTCAGCTGCAGCTCCATGGCAGCCATCTTCTCGACGATCGACGTACTCACCTCGGCGGCAGCTGCCACCACGGTCCCACCCAAGCACTTGGGACATTGCCAATCTCCTTCAGGTACTCCATCCAGCGCTGGACTCAGACACCACGTGTGATAACCACGGTTACAGGTGTCACACAGCAACATGGCTGCCTCCCCATCTGTCCGCATGCACGCCTCACACGCGAGGTGCTTGCTGGGGATGGCTGCACTGCAGTCGTATTGATCTTTCACTTGCAGGCGACATGGTGCGATATTCTGCACTGTGCTCTTCTCCCGCAACTTCGTGCTGTCCTCCAACACTACCACCCCATCTCTTTGCACCTTGACTATCTTTAGGATGGCTGGCTTGGTGGCCACCTCCATGCCAGAGCGCGGTTGTTGTCGTATGTACACGAAATCGCCTGCCTTGAACTGGTGCGGCTTCGGCTCGTAGCTGCACTCCTCCTGTGCTCGTATCGCAAGGTGTCGCGGTGCTGGGCGATCTCTAGGTTGCACCCTGCATGTACCATGAGCTTCTTCACGATGGCTGCTCGCTGTAACAGGTCCTCAGCCAGTGTCTTCTCCTCCTGCTTCCCAAAGTCCAACTCGGGTCGAGCACGAAGATCCGGTGGCACCGTGGCTTCCTGAGCGAACAGCAAGGTGAATGGCGCCACTCCAGTCGACTGCTGTTTAGCTGCGTTGTAACTGAGTACGAGTGACCAGAGCATCTCGTCCCACTCGAAGTCCAGGCCCTTGTCGAGGGCCATCTTCTTGAAGCAAAACTTGAGGGTGCGTACCACCCGTTCAGTCAAGCCATTGCTCTCTGGGGAACTCGGTGAAGTCACTCTCCGGTCAATGAGACACTGCTTGCATAGGGCAGAGAACTCGCCCTCAAACTCTGTGCCCCCGTCCACAAGGCATTCTGCGGGCGCCCCAAACACGGATAAAACGTGATTGCGAAATGCGCTGGCGATGGTGGCGGCCTCCTTGTCAGGGATTGGAACGCACACGACGAACCGCGTATAGTGCTCAATCATGACCAAGACGCGTTGGTTCCTAGCCTTCGTGATGCGCTTCGTAGGCCAAGCTAAATCCAGGGACCAGCGGTACATGAAGGACTTGATTTCCAGCGGCGTGAGCATCGCCTCCTCCCGTGCATAGTGCGTCTTCACCCTCTGACAAGTCTGACACTGAGTGACCACCGCTCGCACATCCTGTTTCATGCCTGCCCAGTAATGGCGTTGCCACAACAAGTTCAGTGTCCGCCTGATGCCCCAATGGCCAGTCCTCTCATGGTGCTCACGCACCAGCTGAATCCTGTCACAGGGCTTGGGCACCAGCAGCTCCTTACCACTGACGGTGACCATGTACAGCTCGCCCATGAGCTCGTCCCAACGGTGACGTGCTGCTCTCTTCCTCACTCTGTGGTACTCCTCCTTGGGCACCTCCACTCTTCCTCCGGTCTTGATCCACGCGAGGCATAGCTCGTCCTCGTGTATGTCGGGGTACCTCTCTCGAAGTGACTCCTGGTTGGTTACGCTGGCTAGCATGGCAACCATTCTCGTAGTGTCGGGCAGCTTAGGCAGCCTCATCTCTTTCTCCTTCGCCACTGGTGCCCATTCTGGAGCTGAGCTTGTCTCTGCTGGCTTGCCCCCAGGTCTTGAAAAGGCCTGCCGATGACGCGCCTCATAGCCCGCGAGCTTCATGGAGGCCAGCTTCCACTGTCTGCGACGTGGAACGGCGTCGGCGGTGCCTAGCCCCTGTGTACCTTTCTGCCCCTGGATGCACATGTGTTGCAGTCGTTCTTCCCAGTCCTGATGGCTAAGACGTCGCGCGACTTGCTGAGTGTAGTCGCTGGAACTGGTGATCCACTCTGCTAGTTGTGCTCGCACCGGCTCAGCTGTGTCCTCGGAGGTGGTAGCCACCTTGGTGGATTTCGCGATAGGGATGGCAGCTAGCGTGCCATGCTCCTCCTCCTCGCTCTCCTCGCTCTTCGACAGTTTGGTCGTGCTGACCTCGGCAATCGCATACAATAGCTCCATTGCTCTCCGATCCATAGCAAGGCCAAGCACTCCTGCCGATTCTTCGTCCTTCATGCCATGCGCCGTGCGCAGCTCACTCGCGCTGTACCCCATGGCAACTGCCTTCTCGTCCAGGTTAACCTCTCTGGTCCCCCCCACTTCATCATCATCTTATTTCCTTACCACCGTGCCTGCGCGAGGTGCGCGAAAGGCGCGAGAGTTTTGTGTCGCCAAGATGGTTGGCAATACTCTCATAGGCTCCCCCACAACGTTAGCGGTGTAGTGAGGCTTTCTGTCTCCTGTGACAACCCTGCGTGGCTTCCAGCCTCGCTGCAAAATATCGCGCACGTATCTGTCTGGTGGTCTGTCCACCCCCTCCATCACCAGATTGAACTGCTGATTTTGAAACAGATTGCCCCAATATGCTCGTAGGCGATGCGCGTATGATCCCGCGCGCGCCGCGTCGAAGGATACTGGCTGGCCCACCACGCTATTGATGATGGGAAACACGTCCTTCCTGATCTTCGAGTTCTCCCTGTGTGACAACGGAGAAACGTTCTCTAGCACATATGCTGGCGGTCGCTGAGGCTGCAGCTGTTGCAGCGTAGAGAGGACTCGCACTGCCTGGTAGAACAGTCTGCTGTGCCTGCCCTCCAAACCAGCCAGCTTGCCAGCTGGTGACAGGTCCTGGCATGGATACCCACACACCATGACCCATTGTTCTCCACTCAATGCCCCTGCATGTACAAGGTCAATGAGGCTGGTGTCTTCGATGTTGCTGGGCAGTTGTTCCAAGTGGGCTGCCTCGGCACGAAACAAGTCAGGATGACGGCGGCTGAGCGCCATGCACCTGGCCCTGGCTACCGTCTGGCTGGACTTCGAGATGTCCTGGTAGAGGTACTTGTTGACCTTAACTCCACAGCGCAAGAGCATCTCTAGTCCGGCACACAGGCCCCCACACGGCTCGTAGCAGACCACGCCCTCTTCTCTGGCCTCCCGAAAGAAGCTCTTGTCAATCACTCTCGTGTCGATCTTCTTTGGCACTTTGAGCTTGCCACCCTCCATGGTCTCGTCGCCGTATATCGCCGGGGAGCCTCCAGAATGCATACCCCTGATTGGCCGGACCTGGCTGAGGGCATCCCAGGCGACTCGAGTCAACCTGCCCGAGCACCTGGCCACCTCCGGGTGGTCAGTGTCAAACATGACCCCCTTGTTGCACTCCAACTCTTCTTGGTAGTGCACGTCAAACAGTCGATGGACTGCGCTGGTCCCCAGCTGCTCCCTGACCATGTTCTCGCAGTAGTTGGCCACCTGTGCCTCTGGGCTCACTTCTAGACCAAGTGGTGGCTCCCTGGTCACTTCCAAGCAGATGGTATCTGTGAAGCAGCGCGTTAGCCTCTCGGCATGCCCCGCTTCCCTGGCTCGGTCCCCTTCACGGTCCAAGCGGGCACCAGTCTCGTCTGCGGTGCTGGGCAGTGGGTACCTGGATGGCACATCCGCGTTCTCATTCTTCGGACCTGGTCGGTACTGGACCGTGAACTCAAACTCCTGGAGGCTGATGGCCCAGCGTAGGTGTTGACCCTGCAGGTCCCCCTTCTCCATGAGTGTTGTGAGCGGCGAATGGTCGGTAATCAGCGTGAAGTGGATCCCGTGCAGGTACTGTCGTAACGTGCGGATCGCCCACACCACTGCCAGCATCTCACCCTGGAAGCTCGCGTACTGTCTCTCGGTCTTCGACAGTGAGCGACTGATCACCACACAGATGTGCTCTACGCCGTTCTCATCCTTCTGACCCAGCACTGCGCCAATGCCATGGTTACTCCAGTCCGTGTAGAGAAAAATGGGCCTGCTGTAATCGATGGGCTTCAAACATCTCCCCGAACATAGGGCGTCCTTCAATGCCTGCAATGCCTGGTCCTGCTCCTTCCCCCAAGCTTCCTTGACATCCAACACCTCCTTTCTGAGCAAGTCGTTCAGTGGTCGTGCCATCTCTGAGTAGTTGGGTCCCATGGGCTCCCCCACCAAGCCTTTGTAGTAGTTCATGAGTCCAAGGATGGAGCGTACTCCAGTCTTGTCCTCGGGCTTGGGCAACTCTTGGATGGCTTTGCACTTGATGTCCTGCGCACCAATAGTGTTGTAGCCGATGCGGTAGCCCAAGAAGTCCACAGTGGCTGACCCGAAGGTCGACTTGCCCGAGTGCAGGCGTATCCCTGCATCCCCCAAGGTGCGAAGCACGGCTTCCACATCCTTGATGTGCTGCTCAGCGGTGTCTGAGTATATGCACACGTCATCGACGTACGCCACCGTGCAATGTTGCAGGTGACGCAGCTCGTAGTCCATGATTCTGATGAAGGCTGCGGTCGCTCCAGCTGCTCCAAACGGCATGGATGTGTAACGATAAAGCTGGTTGCCCCACCAGAACGCTGTCTTGTCCCTGTCCTCCTCAGTAGTCATGGGAATCTGGTGGAACGCCTTGGTCGCGTCCAGGGTAGTCTTGAACTTGGCCTTGGCCACGCGCTGGTAGAGCTCTTCTGGACGATGTGGTAACGTGTTATCCTTCAGCGACAACCGGTTCGTGTTCCGGAGGTCGACGCAGAATCTCGTCGAAGTCCACTGTCCAGTGTCGTGATCCTTCTTCCCCGCGACCACCACGTTGCTGGCGTGTCTGCAGTGCTGTGAAGCCGGCTCGATGAAGCCATATTCCAGCAGTTCCTTGCAGTGCAGGTCGATGATCTCCTGCTCCCCCGGGCTGTATTTCCTCGGTCGCTGATAGGCTACCTTAGTCTCGTCCTTGAAAGGGATGGCGAAGGTCGCATGTGCCGCACCTCCATGGTAGCCTTTGATGTCCTGCGGCTTGTTGGCGAAGCAATAGCTGCACCTCCTCACCACGTTGCGCATCTCCTCCCAGTTCTCCTCAGTGAACTCGGGATGTCCTCCGAAGGTGGCATTGAGCTCGGTATCCAGCCACGCGGCCTCGTCCTTGGTGACCCTGGTCGTGCCCCCTGGCTGTAACGTGTCCAGCACCGTGTGCGGAAGCACCTCGTCTCGCTCTGCCACCATAGCCTCCCACCCGGTGTCCCATTGGCGCGAAGACCTCTGGTCCTCCCAGGCGGTCCTGAAAGATCTGGTCGGCGAGCCCGAGCACGATCCCATTGTCAGCATGCCCTGAAACTCCCCAGGGGCCACAGCGGCCACCCAAGCAGCCACCACGAGTAACAGCAAAAGTTTTAAAATTCTGCTGGTCCCCACTGGTTTGACTGGAGGGTGAAGGGTCAGTATGCAAGTCAGCATCCTCCACCCCCCTTGCATACGGCCCAGGCCTCCTCCCGCAGACACGTAGACCACCAGTGCCAAGACTGATGCCACATAGAGGCAGTGCGCCACCTGGTAGCAAGCGGCTGTGAACCGCAGGCGCTGCAGTCGGGCGGCAAAGCGCGGCTTCTGCATGCGCCGAGGGACAGCTGCCAGCGTGGCTGGACCCGCGGCCGAGATTCGCTGGGCGACCGCCAGCGCACGGCCCATCCGAGCCTCAAGCGTGGTGAACGCGCCACCATCGTAAACCAAGCAGGAGCCTGGCAACCCATGGTTCATAACGTGGGCGCCAACTACCAAGACGCACCCCAGAGTGCCGACCATGTGCGTGAAGTGCATGGCGAGCATGGCGAGTCCGAACCGTAGCAACGGCACGTACCACAGCCCACGCTGGGCATGGTGGAGCCCGGTTACCTTAAGGGCCCCCACAACCAGCAGCAGCAGGTGCCTAGCCAGCTCCAACAGCACACGCAGAGGCGCCCGTTGATGCGCCCATGGCTCGAGCGGCGCGGTATGTATGGCCCACAATGCGCGTGCCATGGCTCTGCGGGGCACCCCAGTGCGGCATGCCCAGACGGCGACGACCTCACCAAGACACCTGGATATCTCCATGGCCATCCATGCTACCATCACTGCAAAGTGAGGCAGCTGCGGCCATTGCAAGCGCACGAACACCCCCACTAGCAGGAAGCACACCTGAGTGCGCTTCGCCCACCCCCCATCGGCGGGCTGTGTGCCCGGCTGTGCGCCGGGGCTGCTTCTCAGTGACGGGCGCGCCGGGCTGCAGCCGGCCCGGTGCCCCCTTGAAAAGGCCCCAGTGCGCTCTCCCTTCTCCTCTCCTCCCAACGTTCATCATAACTTAGGCGCTCATAGGGAGAACGCGGCGCGCTGCTGCCTGCATGTCGACTGCGAGCTGCGCCATGATGTTGGGCCTCCCTCCTGGGGCTCGGAGATCTCCTTCTGCGCTGGCCAGCTCGTGGCGAGCGCTGCTGCACGGGACTCGCGGTTGGACTCTGCGGGCGTGTCGCAGGATGACCTTCACGTCGGGTGTCGGCGCGCGCAACGCGGCCACTGGAACGCTCTGGGCTACTGGGCGCTGTAGAGCCCCGGGTTGGCGATGGCACGAACGAAGTGGCCTCCTGCTCCTGTGCAGCCGGAGGCATAGCTTCAGTCCGCTGCGTGCAGACTGAATGTGTCGGGGGTCTTAGAATGTCGTGGACTGACTGGTGCTCGGGCCTCTGTGCCATGTTGCACTCTAAGCCCCTGGTCCGTGTCCCGCTGAGAGCTCGGCCAGAGCAGAGCTCCTGCGTAGGCGCAGCTCGTGCACCACCACGACCATCAAGCCCAGGGCAGTCTGACCCAAGCGTGCTCATCCTCGCAGTCGCGCGGGCAGCGCGAGGTCGCTCTTCATATTCTCTGATGATCTCCTCTGATGACCTGATGATCTCCTGGCGCGCCCTTATCGACTCTGAGAGAGCCGCCATGGTGATGTTGTTCGCTGCAACCTCGGCGCGCCCTCGCGCCAAATCGGCAGCCAATCCAACAAACCTATCACTGATGACCTCCACGTCCTCATCAGAACTCTCCGTCTGCGGCGACGGTGTTCTTGTGCGACACGTGTGGGTGCTCGCACCCGCAGCAGCCTCGAGGTCGGGCGAGTGTCCCGAGATGCTGCCATCTTCCTCCTCACTTCCTGCACGGGAATCATCCTCTCCCACGATTGGGTCCAAGCACCTCATGAAGTCGTTGCGCAGGTGCTCCTGCACCTCTGCTCGATGTGCTTCAGCCAGCAACGCAGGGCCCACCAGGGATGTGAACGCTGACAATGGCTCCCGATGCATCACTGCCACCTTGTTCCAGGTCTCCCGGCTACAGCAGTCGAACTTGCGTGTCCCTGAGGAAAGGTACTCCAAGGTGAACGCCATCTCGTCGGGTCCTCGCTCACGGTAATAGCGATGATCCTCAAAGAGGTAGTAGACGGCCTTGGACTGGGCGTTGGCACGGGTCTTGAACACACGTAGAGTGCCCTGCTGCGGGCCATCGTTCAAATGGCTCCTGGCTATCTCCACGAGTTGTGTACGATCAACAAGGTGCTCCATGTGCTTCTGTATGGTGCCAAGGAGTCCTCCCGTGCAGTCTTTCGACTGCCCGCCCAGAGGCAGAAACTCTCCCCGTTGTCCCACCCCTGCGGAGGAGGAGTACCTGTGCAGAGTCTTGTTGCTGAGTCGCTGCGTGTGTACCCCCTTCCCTCGCTGTGCATAGGGCTTCCCAAGCTGGAACTCGATCTTGCCCTTGAAACAACGGTACTGGATGAGGAAGACCGTCTGTCCGTGCAGCGCCGCGAACTCTGAGATCCCCTCCAGATCCAGCCAGTCGGCTTCCCCAGCGGTGTTCTCGCTGCGAGTGGGCGACTCTGGCTCGTAGGTGCCCTGGAACACTGATGTGTGATATTCTAGCCTCGCAGGGTCAAAGGCTCCATTGGGCCAGGTTTGATGCCTCAGGCGAAGTGTAGCTGAGGATGGCGGCGGTGTGGAGCCAGATGGTCCCGCCTCATCTCCTCTGACCATCTTCAGTGTCCTGAGAGTCTTGTGCGTGCGTACCGGAGGGTTCCTTCTGGCCCCATAGGTGTCCAGCGCGTCACGTGCTTGTTCCTCCGTCTTGCATGCACCAAGCATCACTCTAGCGTTGTCCCCCAGGTGTAGGTACTCCACGGCGGCGGCGTTCGTGCTGAACACCTCACCATCGCCTCCTTCCCCATCGGTCACTGGGTAGAACTTCCTCACCTTGTCAGCTGCGTCTGACAGCGTGAGCTGTGGGACCATCTTTACGCCCAGGTCCTCCACACCAGTCACCTCCTTATCATACCGCACCTTCAGACGAGCTCGCAGGTCAGCGATGTCCACTCGCTGCACGTACTTCAGATGCTGGTATTGCCAACGCTGGTCCTTCTCGTAGTAAAAGGGCAGCTGGAACTCGCCAGTCACCTTCCCCATGGGGCTCACGTTGGCGGCACCCTCCATGGTGTGACGTACCATGCGCTCCATGAGATCCCACTGGGCGCGAGTGTGCTCGCTGAGCACGCAGAACTGGCGTGCCACCTTGTCCCACATGAGCTTGCCCGTTACGACCCCTGGGTAAATCTGGTGGGTGTTGAGGGCCTCCTGAACACTCGCCATCGTGTACCTCCCAGCTTCCCAATGGGCACCACAGTCAGGGAGCGGGACCTGGTCGTTGTCCTTCCTGTGGCTCACCCTCGTGGTCCAGGCTTCTGAGGGTATCTTCGTCTCCTTGTCAACCTTCTGATCCACCAACGTGAAGTCGGGCCACAGTAACTCCGTCTCCAAGATGGTCTTACATTCTCCACAACGCGAGAACTTGACCTGCACAAATCCTGCGTCCACACCACTTCCATCCATTGCCCTCTTCGCAGAGCGTGCACAAGCGAGCATAGCCCGTGCGGTCGATGTACAGGCGCTGCTGAGACCAGCTGCTCTCCTTGTCTTGATAATCCCATGGGTTCACTGCCATGCCCACCCATGGCTGTACGCTGGCCAGCTTGTAGTCAGCTTCGCTCTCGGCCTCTTGCTCCTGCGTAAGGTCTGGATAGCGAGGGTCTGTCTGAGTCGTGGCCAGGCTGGCTGGCATGACGGACTCCGTCCCAGCTGGCTCTTCAACACTGGACCACTCGCTTCTGGTCGCCACGTTGGCTTCCCGTTGGCTGCGTGATGACGCTTGTAGCAGGCCCAACATCTGGCCCGTTATGGACGTACCGGGCACCGGTGGTTCGAACGTTGCGCTCTCGGCGTGCAAGTTGACCCGCCCAGTGAGTTCGACTCGCATCATTGAGCTGGGTTTCAAGAAGCCCGCCTCCACCATGGACTGGCAACGCGCATCGAGCCTCTCCCTCTCCTCCGAGTTGAACCTTCTCAGTCTCATCTCCTCTAGCCATGATGCCAGGAGGTCCACCAGCTCGGGGTGGTTTCGTGAGAATGCACAAGGTGCAGGTGCACACCTTTCTCCTGAGAGGGCCAGACGGTCTTCTCCCCTTGTGTCTGGAGACACCGCCTCACGTGGTGGTGGAGCGCAGCCCTCAAAGGCGGGGGCAAGAGTGCGCGCTAGCGTAGCACCGTCGTCGAAGATCTCAGTCGCCATGCACACCCTGGGGTCTTCGTTCCGCTACCTTGCTCCTTGCATCAACGGGCGGCGTCAACTCGATCAACGGCAGCGTGACCTTCTCCCTCATGCCCAGTGACACCGCGGCCTCAGAAGTGGCGATGCCTCGGTAGAGGTCGATGGTCAGCTTGAGTGCGTTCTTCAGGGGTCCCGTGCCCACCAAGAAATCCCACGTAGTGTCGTTGGTGTATGTGACAAAGGCATGGAGCCGATGCAGAGTCATGTACGGCGTGCCCGCGGCGAGGACCACATCCACGTAGCAGTACTTGGTGAATTCTGCAGGGCTGCCGTCACATCTGGCCACTCTGGCCCCCGTCTCCGCATCGAAGATGGTCAAGCCAAGCCTGTTGACTGTTCTGATGGGGATGATGTTGCAATTGGCTCCAGTGTCCAGAAGTAGCGCTTTGTACAACATGAGCAGGCCCCCAGAGGCCATCAGAGCCATCCCTTGTGCCAAAGACTCGTTCAGGAGCTTGCACACAGGCTGGACCTGCGCCATGGCGGTGAGCTGCTCTTCCGTAAGGCCACTGAGCATCTTCTTCTTCAACAGCTCGTATGCTTTGGCCTCCATGGTCCCTGCGTGCAGCTCGCCCCTCTCGCTGAAGTCCCTCACCCCGAAGCTCTCCTGGACAGTGGCCGCTGCAGCAGTTACGCGCACCGCGGTTCTCCCCTTCCTGGGCTGCTCCACCGTGTCCTCCGGCATCTCGTCCAGAGGAATCTCCTCTTCGTCGCTGTCGTCGCCCGACTCCATGCCTGGGCAATCGTCATCCTCGTCGCTGTCGTCACCCGACTCCATGCCTGGGCAATCGTCATCCTCGTCGCTGTCGTCACCCTGGTCTCTGCCGATGCCCTGACAGTCTGCTGCTGAGGCTGTTGGCATGGGGAGCTGATTGGTCTCAGCTAGCTCCACCAGGGTCTCCACACCCCTGGGAGCTGTTATACGACCCTCTGCCACGAGTCCAGCAGCTAGCTTACGGAAAGCCGCTCCTAGACTCTTGATCACGGAGGCCATGAGCTGTACCTTCCTCTGCATCTCGTCCGCCGCAGGCGCCATGGGCACCTGTGCGTCGGCCTCGTACTCTTCGGGTGTCTTCACTGGGAAGCCCCTCATGCGTTGGGTGCTGCCCAGGGCTACCGCTGGGGCCGCTGTGAGCTCAGACTCCGCACCCTTGCACAGTGTCTCGGGGAGTGCCCCCAAACCCAAGGTGTCGAGTGCGCTCGAGAGTGCCTCTTCACCCATCTCCTCGGCCATCGCTGAGAGTAAGTCGGTTGGAGAGCCAGATGGTGCTCCTGCTCCTGCGCTGCCATGGTGGTGCACGTGTGCATCGGCGATGTGCGTCTCCCTTTCCGCGACGCGCGCTGCGACTGGCTCCTCGTCGGAGCCCTCATCCTCGGACAGCACCTGCGATTTCACACTGCCCGCACGACTGGCAGTCTTCCTAGCAGCCACCATGCCCTGGTACTCAGCCTTCAACGCTTCAGGGTTGCCAGTGGCGCCCTTCTGCTTGTCCTCTGGTGTCTGTTTGGCTCTGTACCTGTCTTTCTCGTCGTTGGACAGCTGCTGCCAGTCCGTCACCAGGATGCCCCAGTCGGAGCTCTTGAAGCGGTTCTTCAAGTTGTACATGCGCAGGGCGGCATTCTCCGCGTCCCACCACTTGCTGGAACCAAGTCTGCTCTCGTGGAACCCGGCAGGCATCTTGACGTGTTTGTAGCCGCTCCTGCACTGCTCAGGATCGGACTCATGCCAGCCCCCTCCAAAGCAGCGTAAGCACTTGGGCTTGTCGTTCGTACGAGTGCCCTCCGCTGGCGGCGGCGTCTTGTTGTAGGAGGTCTTCTTGGTTCTTTCGGCAACGTTCACCTCCTTCTTCATCTTCTTGGAAGGCGGTGTCTCCGCCTTCTTGCTGCTCTCTAGCTCGCCTGGCTGCCCTTCCCCAGCGGACTCAATCTTCTTGATCGAGTTCTTTATCGCCTTGAGGTCGAGGCCATGTTGACGCGCCTCCCAGGTAGAGTACTGGCAGCCACACCGCCTGGTGATCTCCTGAAGGAAGGTGAGGATCCAAGACTCCGCGTCGCCCTTGAGCTTGTCCTGAACCTCGATGATGGACTCCAGGTCCTTCCAGGTCACCCGATTGGGTGGCGGGAACTGTGCCCTCAGTTGCTCCTTCACCCGTGTCTGGAAGACCTTGATGCGCAGGTTTTCTACGCAGTCCTCGATGAAGGTGCGCAGCTCCTCGTCGCTCAGCACCTTCCCAGTGTTGAGCTGCATCTCCCTGCGTTGACACATCTTCATGTATGTTAGCCCATCCTGCCCCACCTCCTGCGGCTTCTGTGTCAACAGATCCACTTTCTCTTGCGTTCCCTTCATCATAAACTTCTTGTCAAGGGCAGCGATAAAACCCCTGAGCGCGTAGAAGTACTGCGTGTCACGGGTGCCATCATGTCCCGTCAAGCCTTTCAGCGAAGTTCCATCAGTCAGATAGTCGTTGGAAACCTCCCCTTGGGCGTCTTGGTTCGTCACTGGCCTCGCTATCACCCACGTGGTACCAGTGTTCATTTCATTAAAAGGGGGCCTAGCACACGGGATGGTACCCTCGAGTGGGCCATGTTCACTAGTGTCTTTGAGGACTCGGTCCATGTTGGAGGCCACTACACCCCCTTTCTCATAATTCTCACGCCACCAGCTGAGAGTTTGCGAATTCTCGCCAGCCAGACATGCAGGGATGATATCCCACAGATACTCAAAGTCAGGAGGTGTCTCTCTCAGGGTCTTCATCTGCGCATCGGTGAGCGTGCCAGCCCCGGACCTGAGCCTCCTTCTGACGTTGGCGTTGTGCTGCCGCACAAAATTCTCGCACATGTCGGCGAACTCCCTCAGAAACTTGGGACGGTCTTCTTCCTTGGTGCCCGTGTAGATGGGCAGCGTACCAAGGTTGATGCGCGCGGAGTCAGCAGTGTACTCCATTTCCTCCTCGAAAATTACCAGCGGCTCTTGGGCTTGGACCTGAGGTTGCACTGGTGCTTGGGCTTGGACCTGAGGTTGTACTGGTGCTTGGACCTCAGGCTGGCCTCTGGCAGCCCCTTCCTCTTCTTCCAGCTCTGTGAAGTGCTGGCTCACCCGTATCGCTCTCTGGGCACGCCTCTCTGCCCTTTGCTGCTTCTGACGGTCAGTACTGGATTCCGTTGCTATCTTCCCGGTGGAGAAGAGATGCTGGTGTGAAGGCTCTTTTCACTCCACACTTCCAAGCTTACCAGTACGGATAAATCCGTCCCTGGCTTCACCTTTCAGTGCTTTGCTCTAAGTAGCAATCACTGCCAGGATAATTTCGCTCATGAATGGTGAGCACGGTTTCGTCTGTGACTTGACCCTGTCTTGCACTGGTTCTTCTAGATGTCCAGCAAGGTTGCCTCAGCCCTCAGTGTGCCTGGTCCATACAGTAAATCAGCAGAATGCCAGCATGGGTCAAGTGGCCGCAAAGAACGCTGTCGTGATGGTGTTCACTGACAGCCCTGTTTCGCTCTACGCCTTCAGGCGTACCAGTACGGATGAATCCGTCCCTGGCTTTACCGTCTGGTGCTTCGCTCCAGCAGGATGTAACTCCCCGAAATAGCCCAGTATATAATTCTCAACGCTGCAACCATAGTGGACAATTGGCAACGGGTTCCGCTCTGGTCGCTGTCGCTGTACTTTGCAAGACTGGTGAACTTCGAGTGCCGCAACAGTCTGCTTCCCTCAACCTCTTCCAAGGCTTACCAGTACGGATAAATCCGTCCCTGGCATCACCATTCAGAGGTCTCGTTCTTCAGGACTGCTGTTGCACTCTCAGAATTACAGACGACATGTCTGTAATATGGCACATTTTTGTTTTGAAAAAGACTGTTAATTACAGTTCTGACGCTATCGTACAAGAGCAAGTTCCACAAATGTATATCTTTACAAGCAGAAGAATACTGTATCTTATAAGTTATCTCATAACACTGCTGTTTTCGCGGTCTAAGCGAGTCCTGGCTATTTTCGGAATCACTGTTACGAAGGCAAAACAAAAATGAGCGTCTGTCTCACCCTTCCACGCCGCCCTACTTATTCTCACTATCTCTAAACAAGTGTAACACCCGCTTATCTTTCCGTATCTCTTCACTGTCATAACTCCTCACGCGTACCGTACAGCGCGTGTCCTATGTTCGTTACAGAGACTGCTACAGCAAGTGTCACAACCCGGCTGAGGTACACGATAAGCCGTGGTTTGTGACACCTTGTAGTTGATGGGGAAAAGAACGTGTCCAAGTCCAAAAAGCAGAATGTTAAAGTCAGCTTCGGCGTCGGCGTTGTCAAAAGTGTAACCCACGGTGTCCTTGAAGCCAGAAGCTCGCAGAAAACGAAGAAGATCGGCGGAGTAGTTGGAGGCATACGCGAGGTGCTCAGCGTACTCCTCCTCTCTGCCCTCTTCCACAGGTGTCGAAAGAAGAACGTCGGGATCGTTGAAGTACTGGAAAGCCGAAGGCGAATCGCGAAGATAAGGTACCTGCGAGCGCAATGATGACGTGCGCACCACTTTCCTCGGCAAGAAAGGGGTCGTGGTGCGCGATGCGGCTCCGTGGGAAGATGGCGTAGGCGTAGATGGTGTGTTTCCAGAGCGGGCCGCTCTGAGTGCGGCTGCGAGTCCAGATTGACGTGCTTGAGACATGTTGAAAACGAAGATGAAAAACGTAATGCGTAGATACGAAGTGGTAAATCAACCGAAAAACGTTGTTGAAGATGCGCGGAAAAGCTCCGAGAGATACGTGGCCGCAAATAGATACGTTGTAGATACGTGGAAGCAGTACTTGAACGGATATACCGACAGAACAGGTGAAAATAGGTATATATTTGTGTGAATATATATATAACTATTTCACTGCAACAGGAACTCAGAAGGCAGTGATGGGGAAACCGGTGATAACAAAACTGATAGAAGGATTACGGGAGTGATGAGCTTTCTAGCAGGTGAGTGTCATACGGTGACACACGACCAGTGACACACGCAGCAAGGGGTGATACTAGGAGAAGCTGGACCCCCATACAGTGGCCGGGGGGATTTCAGCTTCCCCGTGACACCACCTCACCCCGAAGGTGTGAGTGGCCATGCGAGAGCAAGGCAAACCCTAAGCCCTAACCCAATGTCAATTTAGTGTCCAGGCCGAGGGGGCCTTTTCCAACCCAGCTAGAAGCACATCCGTGCATGGGCGCTGCCTAGGCATCTAAGAGACATATAAACAGGCTAGGCGGGCTAGTCCCGCTCTACGGTCTTTGTACATCAAGGCAAGCATCTACAAGCCGCGACGTGATTGCGGAATGGCGGCGGCGGAGTTCTCGATCGCAGAAGTCCTCGAGCGCCACGAAAACGATGAATCAGCCAATGCCCACGCGGTGCCAAAGCCAAAAGCGGCCTGGCACCACCAGAGCGAATGCGTCGCTGAAGAGGGGATAGGGAGGTGGAAGGTGGAAAATGCGGTGAGGGAACGTGATCGAGGCCATGGGGAGGAACTCGAAAGGGATGATGGAGAGGGGGGAAGCGGTCGTGATAGCACCACCAGACACCACCAGATGGCGACCACTGGGGGCATACGGCGAAGGTGAGGGAAGTGGCGAGACGAAGTCGCGGAAGTCATTGGTCTCGTCGTTGTCGTCCAGGATGTTGTCGTCATGATTGGTGCCTGGTGCGCAAGCACCACCAGGCACCACCAGAACATAACCAGCGGTAAAAGGATGTCGATGCACTCGGAGAGAGAGCAACGCTGAACGAACAGCGGCCATACGCGCACGCTGACGTTTAGTGGACATGACAGCTCCAGCCAGCTGTCTGCAGAATTCTGCGAACCCCAAGATAGGGTTCCCAAGCGAAACGGTATCTTCTCGAAAAAACAAGCGAATTGGACGATCGAAAGGTCAAATTGGGGCAGTTTTTGACGAGGAAAACGGTGGTGACGTCAAAAATGCCGTACGGTAAAGCGGTCCCCCGGCAGCAGAGGCGCTGCTGGCCAGAGTGTAGAAGGATTCTTATAAAAAAATGACGGATGGAGTGCACCAAAATGCACGAAAGTTGACGGAGACGGTGCCCGGGATACCAATCACAGTCGGTTGGCAAGCCACGAAAGACGGAAGCGGCAAAAAGAACGGAGACGGAAAGGGACTCGCCGCTTTTTACGGTGCGGATCAAGCCGCGATAGCTGTGATGTCAACAGCTGACGGAAACGGTGCGCGGATTCCCAGTCACAGTCCGGGTAGGGTAAACCACGGTTAACGGAAGCGGCAAAGGGAACGGAGACGGAAAAATTGCCGCTGATACGGTTCGCAGTTGAATTATGCTGCGATGTTGACGGTAAAAAAACGGTGTCGACGGTTTGTAGAATCGGACGAACCGAAGCGAGCCGAACCAACCGGAATCACCACTCACGTGAAGTGGGACCCATAACCTGATAGAACAGGTGAAAATAGGTATATATTTGTGTGAATATATATATGACTATTTCACTGCAACAGGAACTCAGAAGGCAGTGATGGGGAAACCGGTGATAACAAAACTGATAGAAGGATTACGGGAGTGAGCTTTCTAGCAGGTGAGTGTCATACGGTGACACACGACCAGTGACACACGCAGCAAGGGGTGATACTAGGAGAAGCTGGACCCCCATACAGTGGGGGGGGATTTCAGCTTCCCCGTGATATACGTTGAAGATACGGCGCGGCCGAAGATACGGAGATGTGTAGATACGGAGATGCGTGTAGATACGGGAAATAGCCAAAGCACCGTTCACGAAAATACGTGGAACATGCCGATAACCTCACGAAGAGTCAAGAGTGTGATATATATATATATATATATAGTTGAGATATATATTCACAGCTCGGGAAACAGTCAGGAACTGGTGAAACGGCTAAGACAATTTGATAACACAATTACTCAAGGTTTTGTGTGTGTCGGATTGTCTGTCGGAGAGCACCAGACGGACTGCAAGTGACACTCGCAGTGAGGGGTGACACAGGAAGGGGGTTGACTGTCAGTGACACAAAGTCACCCCCTTCATGATCTAGGTTCAAGTATTAGTGTTAGTATAACGTAAACCGCCTACCTCCCCCACGACTAAACGAACGTTAAAAGTATTGGGGGTCGACTAAATGTTGACGTTTATTAGATCGATTTGAGTATGCGTGATAAATGGATAATCACTACTAGCTTGTACCAAATAGGACGAAGGACCGCCGGTGCCGGGTGTCGCTGTCGCGATCCATGTCGCGATTGGGTGAGGAGTGCAGCTGTGATGGAAACACCGGAATGCTTCCATTATAATTATATTGTTGATCAGACAATATAATTATATCGGGCAACAACCTTCCGACGAGAACCAGACGGGACTCGTTGAACCTGCTGGAATTGTCATACCGCTTACTTTTGTGACTCTTCCCGTAGTAGTGTTTATGACTGTCACCCGAACCCTAACTGTTTATGCCCATATAACGGGTTAACTTATCAACTTTATCACATTCTGAGAAAACTATCACTGAGTGAATATATCCCGGGTCTTAGGGGTATATCCAACAGGTTTAGACCCACGCACTCTTTATTTAGACACTGCGAATTTTAGCCATGTCTGGCTGAACGACGACGCTTGAGATGGAGTGAGGGGCTCCACTAGAGGCGCGGCTACACAATTCCCAGGATTTCTTTTCAAATCGCCTATATTTCTTTCTCGGATTTCGCAACGTCGCCCCTACTGTATATTTCGCATAAATTTCTCGAGAAATTCGCACGAAATCTTCCGATATACCCTTATAAGCCTAAAATTTCGCAAGCTCCGTGAGCCTTAATGTCCGAATTCTAGAAGGTGAGAGAGTATTCTATGTTGGAGACGATCGGAGAAGTCGGCAAGTCGCGGTCCTATGGTATGTCGCGGTGATACTGTATGAGAAGTCGCGGTGATATCTTATACTGTATGACAAATGGGATGTCGTGGTGACGATGAGATGAAGCGGAGAAACAACACCCTATGGTGATAACTGATAAGTTATCGGCATGATGTAAACTTATCAGCAGGATGATAACCTAAGAGCATGATGGTAACTAGGTGCAACAATCCAACATACCACAGCTTGGCCTCCGATCGCTCGTTTTCGTCGTCATCGCTCTCAACGAGCGAGAACTCGGACGATGAGGCATATCGACATGCAATCAAACCGGCTGCGTCAACGCAGCGTGGGGACTTGTTGAGAATGCCGACTGATAGTAATGGCGATGATTGTGCCACTCCAAAATTTAACGAGACCTGACCGCGGATGTCTGCTGATGAGAGAAAGAGCCGCCGTGAAACCTTGAATCCCTTAACGTTGAACTAACACTGTCTTCTAAAGGTTAAGGTAAAACAGAAAATTGAAATTCAAAATCTGCGCGGCGTTATCAGCTTCTCACGCACGCTAAGGGCGCCCGCGACGGTAAATTCTAGAATTTCGGCATATTTACCGGGGAGGGGTGAAATTTCGCCAAAAGGGCCCCAAATTTCGCGAAATTTTTCGATTTCGCCGGGGTGCCTATATTTCGCAAAAAATTTCGCGAAATCCTGGGAAGCCCCTAGGCGCGGCGGAGCGGTATGGCCTAGCTGATGTCTGGTTGATTGGATTTACGGGGAGCTTGTGCACGAGGCGGACTTCATTTTCCTCGCTACGCGTTGGTTGACGTTGGAAATTTTGGTCGGATCCGACACCACTTTCCTTGGCCGCGTCACTCTGCATCCACATGCACGTGGGGGAATTTTTTACGCCACAGCTTTCCTTGCTTTCCTCGACAACCGCATTACGACTTTTGGCCGCCGCTCCTTCCGTACCTCGTCCCACTTTCCCTCACTTCGTCTCTACAGTCTCTTTTATCATGACATCATGGTTGCGACTAGATTGACTTCGAGTATGGCGCCACGCCGACGTTCTCTAGCGACGATTTTCGACTCTGCTGCCGCACGTAATTCCGTCACGCCAGCTACGCCGGCACCTGCTGGTGTTCCGGCTGCGAAATCCGCCCAGGCAGTTTTCTTGGCGGGGGTTCGCTCACTGACCCGTGAGCGCTTCGACGAGAGCGTAGCGAAGCACGTCATCCGGAAGTGTTTCCGTGAGAAACATGAAAGGTTCACCGCCACTGAGTCCAACGCGCAGGTGCTCCTCGCGAAGCTGGTGCCTGCCCTCCAGGAGGCATTCGAGGCACAGGACGTTTTGTTTGCGCCGCTTTTCGACTTGGAGGACTCCACGTTGGCCGTCCGCTCCGAGGCCAACAAGCTGCTATTTTCGACTCTCGAGCTCATCGTGTGTCCCGCCTCTCCGGCAGGGGACTGGCTCGAGGCATCTGCAACGCTGCACCCGATGGACGGCAAGCGGGTTTTACTGGAATTCGCGCGTCGTCTGTTGGACTCCGGTGCACCCTTTCAGGGGGCATCGGACCTCCCTGGCGTCCGCGTCAAGGCCTACACCGACCCGCCGGAGTCCGTCACGGACTTCAACGCGGCCTTGCGGTCCGCGAGGAGGAGGAACACGCTGGACGATGCCGAGGTGAAGGAGCTCTTTATTACGGCGCTGGATCCTGTGTTCTACGCGCCGGTGGTGTCACGGCTGTTCACGCACCAGCAGCGGGCGGCCGTCGACCTCTTGACCATGCAGCAATGGGTGATCGAGTGCTACGCCCGACACGTCCAGGCCGGTACGCACACTGCCACCCTGTCCGCAGCGGCCGTGGCCACTGACGGTGACAGCTCGCAGCTGTCCGACCTCACGGCCATCATCCTCGACGTGAAGCGGCAGATGAAGGTCTTGACGGACAAGGTCAACCTACGGCAAGGGGTTTACCCGCGGGCGGACAAGATGAAGATTGGCAACGGAGGGGGCGGCTCCGGTGTTCGTTTTGCGGCTGGTGACCTCCCGACTGGGGGGAACTGGTCGCAGTCGCAGGGGAGGAAGCGCGTCGCCTTTCACAAAGGCAGCGGCGACTTCATTCCATTTTGCCAAAATTCGACGTGCAAGAAGGACGAAGCTCGCCACTGGCACCGCGACTGCCCGCATGGCGGCAAGCACGGCGCTGGGGGAGGCTTCCACAGCTTCTCCCTCGGTGACATCGAGAACGACTTGCTGGCGGAGCAGTTTCAGACGGCCATGGACGAGTACGACGGCGCGCGGTTCGATGCGCTCTGCCTTCCGGCGGGGGGCAAGCCGGAGATGCTCGACGGCGTTTCGGCGTGTGCCTTCGGGCTCGAGCCGGAGCGGGAAGATGGTGTGTTGCAGGACTTCCTCCCCTACTGCCAGCCTGTCACCCACATGGGGGGCTTCACGGTAGGTGGTGTTGAGAGCGGGATCTCGGCTGCCGCTTGCACACATGTCCGGGAGGACCCACCGCCGGCTCCACCGCCGGCGGCAATCACGCATGTTTACCCGGACGAGTCAGAGGCGTCCGACGACGGTGTCATGATGCCGATGGACCCCATGCACGCACACGAGCCCGACCTCTGCTTTGCAGACAGGATCGCGCAGATGGGTGGGCTTTCGGTCACGGCTGAGGGCAAGGACTTCGTTGGCAATGCGGTACATGCACGCCGAGTCGGAGACCGACTCTTGCGACAGCGATGTGGACGAGTCTGCTGCTGGGTATGACCCTACTGACAGTGGGGATGCGGCTCTGCAGCCTCCAGCACCTCGTCAGGGATGCGGTACACCGCCTTGGGGGTTTGGCCGCTCTTCGGCAATTGTTGTGATGGTGTGTGCACTCTTTTGTGTTTGCGCCACCGCGGCGCCACTCTCCGCTGCGACTCTTGACGAGGCATGCGCACCGGGCCGCACCGGCCTGGAGGTCGGTGGTGGTGCTGAGGCAACCACAAGCACGTCGCCATTAACTTTTACGGCTTTGACATGCTGCGAGGCCGGCTTGGGCACTGCGGCACCGGCTGCAATTCCACCACGCCGGCACGACCGGCACCGTGCTCGGCAGGGGCTTCATAATGCGAACATTGGGCTTTATATCCCGGTACACCCGCCCCCTCCACAGCTGCTCTGGGATGCTCCACCGTCACCGGATTATTCACCGGGACCTACTGCAGACGAGGAGGACGGAGAAGGTCCCTCACACGGCGATCGAGACTTTTCAGATTTCTTCTGTGACTCCACGAATGATTCAATCACGGCATCGGCAACTTCAATTTACGGCACTATGACTGTGTTGCGGGCTGGCACTGCACTGCCACCGCCTACTAGTGGCTAGATGGCTACTACCCCGTGCTGTGGTACTGTCACAAGTACCAATAAGAATCCCATGTAGGGTGCACTAGATGAGAGTATATCGGTCAAACTAAGGCGTTGAAAATTCATTTAGGACCCTTTTGAATTATTTTGAACATTGAAAATAACCCCGGCCGACTTTTGGTACATGTTACGGTCACGCGCTTTGGGGGGGGGTGAAATGCCTGAAAATTAATTAATTTCGCTGGTACTGTCACAAGTACCACACACGGCGATGCTGATTAAGGCATGCCATGTGGCCATGGCACTCCGAATACGATGGTAGAGTTCATTATTGGGACCTATTCCAGGTGCCCATTACGTGCTACGGCATGTGAATGGCGACAACGCTCCATATGCATGTCGTTAAGGCACGTGCATGTGACAAAATTGTTTTTTCCTGATTTTCGCTTGCCTTTTTTTCCCCACTCCACCCTAGATGTATGTGTATATTGACTGATTGGGTGAGCTTATCGTGCATGTAAAGGTCTCTAAAATTCAATTCGTGTGTATACTTCAATATTCTACAGTCGGTTGGGCTATATGTACATTTTCACAACTTGGATCCCCGAGGCTCAAGCCCGCTACCCAGGCTGGAATAAAGGGAATATTACACGCAAATTATGGCAAGTACAAACCCAAACCCAAACATGCATGCTACTTACGACGAATGGCATTATGCCGACCAACCCACAACCACACACATCATTGGCCATGATATACAGCTTCAATTTGAATGATGGGCGGGCTTATTTGGTTCCCAAGTGCGCCTGGAAAAATTCGAAAGAAGAACCATCAGTTTGAACACACGCACGATGCCACATTGTAACAAAAAACACTACCGTGGTGACATCACGCATCCATTAGGAGAGCTACACGTGTGATATGGACTAATGAGGCATAAGGCAACTCAGTTTGGGTCCCAAAGACAATGGTATATGATGGATAGCATCCCAAGAGTGGAGGAGGGCACCCAAAAGAATTATAGCGCGCTGGTACTTGTGACAGTACCACAGCCGGCTGTGGTACTCTCTCGAGTACCAAGGGGTAGTAGCCATAGAAAGTTAATCACGCCGCTCCTGCACAGTGAGATTGACCGTTGGTAGCTGTATGTGCAGAGGGGTCCGATCACGGGCCGGTTTTAGCTTTGCAACTCTTGACTGGGAACAGCCCTGCCAGAAAGGACAGGCCTTCCCTTAGAGCAGCTAGATTTCCACCGTTGCAGATGGTGTTTGTTCACAGGTTTCCACTTCGGCTGGCCGGTCACCACACTAGGTGGTGTGTTGGAATTGTCACACCGCTTACTTTTGTGACTCTTCCCGTAGTAGTGTTTATGACTGTCACCCGAATCAGAACCCTAACTGTTTATGCCCATATAACGGGTTAACTTATTAACTTTATTACATTATGAGAAAACTACCACTGAGTGTATATATCCCGGGTCTTAGGGGTATATCCAACAGAACCTGCGCGCTCAAGGTGCAAGTCCAACACATAGCGCCCTACACCATAGCGCCATGTCATCAGATCTTATGACATAGCGCTATGGTGTAGGGCGCTATGTGTTGGTGCGGGCCTACTTACTACTACATTGAATACGAATACTATCAGAACCACACTCATTATGAAAAGAAAGGGAGATCAAGATATATATATATATATATAAGGAGGGATAAGTCTACATCGGGGGCCGACATTTGATTTTGATCCACATCGGGGCCGACATCTCATTTTAATCTACATCGGCGTACACTTCATTTGAATCTACATCGGGGCGCATCTCATTTGAATCTACATCGGGGGCAAACATCTCATTTTAATCTACATCGGGGGCTGACATGCCATTTTAATCTACATCGGGTGCTGACATCTCATTTTAATCTACATCGGGTGTAGACATCTCATTCTAATCCACATCGGGGATATGCATTGCATTTCAATCCCAGATCATGCTCATCATCCTAGCATCCATGCATTACATCATGTACTTTCAAATGCATCAATTGCTGATGAGTGATGCCAATTGTAAGCATTCATTAATATTCCGTGTGAAAATGCATCACTTAATGATGAGTGATGCCAATTGTGAGCATGCATTATTTCATGTTAGAATGCTTCAATTTCATTGGCATTAACTTATCAGCACTCAACACCGAATTCAACTTTTCAGTAGTTTAGTCCGAAGTTTTCCAGCACTCCACAACACTTAACAACACTTAGCAATTGAACTTAACTGCACAAAGTTGGAAAGCTAGATTCTATTACTGTACACTTATCACTGCGGCGTCCTGCTTTACCGCACTTGTTGCAGCCACTTGGATGCCTTCTTGGAACCGATCCTCTCCAAGATCCCCAACTTGCGTTTCTGCATCTTTGGGCGGCCTTTCCTCTTTGCCGCCACAGGTGGGAGCAGCAAGTTTGGGTCATAAGCAGAGTGCGCTTCACAATCCAGCAAGTTTGGCACCGGAGGGAAAACCATATGCGCGGGATACTGCATCTTCCACTGAGCGGTGGTCTTCAAGGGGTCCACGTAGTCCTCCCACTTCCTTCCAGTCACCCGCGCATGCGCCAAGTTATGGTGACAAGGCATACCTGACAATGCCGTGACTCCGCGATCACACTGCGCCGGCTCACCACCTCTGAGCGTGCTAATGCAACGCACCCCGGGTGTCACCGTGAAGGCAACCCTGGCAACCACCTTGTCAGTTGCCGTAAAGGAGATTCCGCGCGTGATGGTGAGTGCCTTCTCCATGGCCTCCGCAGCATCGAAGATCACGGCGGGTGGCAACTGGCCGATTGCCGATTGAGCTTTGGCCTTATTCTCAGTGAACCTCTTTTCACACAGGCCGACGGTCGTCAGGAGGGCTTTGGTCATGAACATATCTTCCTTAAAGTCTGCACGCACTTTCTCATTGGCCGCGTTCGTACACTCCACGCAGCTATTCACGATTTGACCGTGAAGCTTACCGCAAACCGCCATGCACTGTGACTGATCAGAGACCTTTCCAAGGTACTCCGCTGCACGTGTGGAATACTGAGCCTTGATCCCTTCAAGCTTCGGGATCGTCGGTGCCTTCACCGCTTGCTGAAACAACGCCCGGGCTTCCGAGCCGCTAGGCCTGATCGTGGTGGACACACCATCCGCACGGTGACGAGCACATGTGAACAAAAGACTGCCGTTACACATAACGGTGTCCCGAGCAGCCGCCAAACCCTTTCCTTATCCGAGACCTCTCGGCGGTCGGGGTGGTCATAGACATCATCATAGGCCTCCTTCGAGAAGATCGGCTACATGCTATGCGAGGTCTCACACTCGTTCATGAGGAGACATGCGTAGTTCACAGGCACCACGTGGTCGGATTGGCGTCCCGAGTCACCGTGCTCATCAGGAGCCCTGCTGTTCTCAGTGTCGACAACGGATCCGGATTCGTTGCACCGGATCCAGGCACAAATCAGAATCCGACCTATCGAATCCTCAATTTAAGCGGCTTCGAAAGATACAGATACGGGCAGATCCTGAAATTCTACTGGATTCGAAGCATCGAATCCTGATCCGTAAAAAATCCGTCAATTCCGACGATTCTGCGAATCCAAACCTGCCAAGTAAAAATTTGAACCCACATCCTTTAGGGTGTTTGCCAATATGGCCCTGCTTTCCCAGATGTGCTAAGAGGATAATTCCGTGACATTTGTCCACATTTTGATTAGTTTATATCCCTTGACAATCGAAATTCATATCACAATTGATAATTTGACATTTGACTTTTCGATCGGCAGCATGGAATATAACGGATCCACGGAGACCAATCCAGACATTTTCTGGATTTTCGAGTACGGATACAGTGACAATCCTAAAATTTCGTGTATCCGTTCGATTGAAGCCTGATTTTCGTTGGCTCCGACAGGTACAGATACGAACTGATTCAAACAAATTGCTGGATCCGAAGCGTCGAAGCCTGAAAGATTTCTGGATCCGTCCTACGAATTCGGATTGGACCCGGATCCGTTGTCGACACTGGCTGTTCTGTGCCCCCATGGGAGGCGTCGCGTGAGAAGATGCACTCATGATAAAATCATATAGGTGGGAGCGTCGGGGTAAGGTGGCGATGGCGCGGAGTGAAGGAGGGTCGCGGAAACGGAGATGTGCTGAACGCAGTCGTAACGGAAATAACTGTGAAGTCCCAATTGAAGAAATCCGGAAGTCGATAAACACGTTGCGCAAGAAGTCCGCGACAGAAAGTGACCAAGTCTCAGTCGAACGGAAATCACGTGGACATCCAAAAAATTACGTAGGGTACGCTGCAGCGATAAACAAAATCACTCCGTAACGACGCGTGCACTCAACCGCGAATCCTCACGCCGAAACAATCAAATTGGGTCCCCAACGCCCCACCAAGCGGAGGCGTTTAGCCAATCATCTTACCAAAAGTAGTGGAAGGTGCCTGGCGCACCATAACCTGATAGATATATAGTTGCGACTATATATTGGGATACAGTCAGAATGCTTTCACTTTCTGTAAACCAACTAAGCGTCGGGTAACATAACGATAGTTCGGCTTAAGCCGGAAACCCTAAACCTGTGACACCCGTACTGTACGGAGTACTAGTACAGCTATAGGATAGTGACCCACACGGTGTCACATCCAACATCACTTTCGCGACGAGAAGCTTGCGGGTCTCGTCGGTGGGCTTCCAGTCAGGAGCGTGGTTACGCCCGCACCAGACGTTGCTCACGAGCCAAGATGGGCTGCGGGTCAACGCCTGCGGAATAACTAAGAGCCGAGTGCTCTTGCTGATGACTCTCTCGTAGCGCGGCAGGCACGCTCGGTCCCCTTGATGATGTCGATCAGTGCTCGACGTCCATCTCGGTCAGCTGAAGAATCCGTACCACGTAGCCAGGAGTCAGCCGTGGAATTCCGCTCCACGACGAGGGCCAACACGTCGTACAGTATAACAGCCCATTAACTTTCTCGATAACCAGAGAGGTTGGGTCGTCGAGGTCAAAGGGGGTCAAGTCCAGCCCAGCGGACTCGAACTCAGTCCGAAGCTGCACCACCAACTCGGAGAGGCGGTCGGTGTCGTCGGTACCACGGTAATGATGTTTCTTGAAACCAAGGATATCCTCGCGGATATCCTTGGCCCGAGCCCGATGTAGTCACCCCTTGTAGATGGCGTCGACGTTCGCACGTGTTGGTCACTCAAGTACCTCCGTAGCGCGATGTCGTCGGCGTCCTTGCTGGTAGCAACATGGGGCACCACAGGCGGGGTGCTTACGGTCGGAGTATCCCGAACCGCATCCAGAAGCCGTATTGATGAGGCGTCCAGGTCGGAGTCCTTCAATAGGCGTTTGCGTGCTCGTGTAGATGATGACGACATCACTCTGAAAGCCAGAGAACAGACGGTGCGCGGCTGCACGTTTGGGTGCTGTGGCGGAAATGAAAGGAAGACGTAGAGGCAGAACGTGCGGAGAGGCCATTCGAGCGTGGAGCACTTGCAGATGTCGTCATGGTCAAACTATGTTCGGATAAACGTGACCTCCCCCGACGTAATTTACGCGTAAACACGTGTTTCCAAGGTTTTGAGATTTACGCGTAATGCGTAATGCATTATGTAGAAATAGCATTACCGTACAACCGGGACATAATCGTACAATAAACCCTATAATATCGACATTTCTTATTACTTATCTACGGTAGTTATGTGCCGTAACTTACACACAAGACACAACTTAGGCCCCCTACGTGCCTCAACATAGAACATACGGAAGCACACAAGTTCTCGAGTGCGAAACACCGAAAAGACAAGTCAGGTGGAGTGGTGGACAGCAGCTACTAGCCAATACCGTCAAGTTGATTCATACGCTAGTGCATTGCAATACTATATTCAATTCTGCGGAATTACGAATATGCTATCTACAACCATCTGCAAAATTATTTACATGTAATGACAAAGAAGAGTTGTGGCACTCTGGTGCATACACCTAAAGTGCATGATAGTAAGCTTACGTTTGTAGCAGTGTGCATTGATGCAGTCAACCTAACGGAAGTAACGGAAGTACCGAACAAGTGAAAGGAACATGTGCATGAATCGCGCGCCTAGAGGCTACAAACACACGAATGGGCTCCACCTTTCAGGCACCACACGCCTAGCACATTGCTCTTGAATCCTAGCACTACGCTGGATCCCAAATACCACCCTTGCAGTGTGGTTTGTGGCACACGTAAAATCGTGCCAAAATCAAGATTCGCGTAATTTACGCGTAAACACGTGTTTCCGACGTTTTGAGATTTACGCGTAACGCGTTTATCCGAACATAGTGGTCAAAGGTGTCGCGATCACCAGCCCAAAATATGTAAATCCACGGGATCAAGGAAGGTAAAACAACGAAAATGAACATTGCCAAAACCGAGCAATTGCAACGCGCGGTGTTCATAACTCGAGGCCTCAAAAGTTGTCTACCGCAAAGCCATCCCACAAATCCTAGTCGCACCCAAACGCGCAAGTGCGCACCACCTTTTCAAGCGGCTGCTTAGCCAATCATGGCCAAGAAAGCAAGTGGAATAAACGCATGGATGGGGCCACGACCTACTGGAATATCCTAGTTCAGCAGATATCAGATACAATAGTCCCGAACGGTGTGTGGATAAACTCATAAGATAAATAAACTCTAAGCTATATATACCCGGAACGGTCTCGGACGGTCTCGGAGTCTAGCCTACCTGTGACACGACTGGTGTCACAGCACGAACCTACAGATCAGTCAACATTCCAGAGATGGCCTAGGGATCTGTCATAGGGGCCTGCACCGGGACTCCCGGTCAGGGTTGCCTACACAGATCTCAGCAGTCGGGCTATTCTAATAAATGTATTGCAAACCACTTCGGGGGAGATTGGTCGATGATCGGAAGGCCGGTGACACATTCGCGGAAGACCGATGGCACATTTCTTTTTGCAGAAACGCACGATACGTGGAGTGACACACCACGTGGACTGGATACACAAGTCATATATGGAGCGAACACACAAAACTTACGGAGTTTACACACTTATCTCATGTATTAAGGGTCATTTGCCTACGCTCACACCGCCATTCAACCAGTTGCATGCGCTCATCGTACTGCGATAATCGGCATTTGCCTACGCTCATACTGAAATAAACCCATGATAATAGGGATACGTCTAGGTTGGGTGTAGACATTTCATTATAATCCACGATTGGGTGTAGGCACTTCATTTAAATCTAGATTGGGTGTAGGCACTTCATTTAAATCTAGATTGGGCGTAGGCACTTCATTTAAATCTAGATTGGGCGTAGGCACTTCATTTTAATTCAGATTGGGTGTAGACATTTCATTTAATCTAGACTGGGTGTAGGCACTTCATTTAGATTTAGATTCACTTAAATGAACCCACAAAACTTTTACGTCGTTTGCTAGGGCAAAGTCCTCAAAGTGCAAATAGTCCCTCAGAGAGGCATGCACGGTGCGCAACTACTCCTGCACTATGTAAGTCAAAACACATGGGGCTACTCCACCATAAAAGCGCACCCCCTCGAAGCACGAGAAAAATACGCATGAAAACTGCACTAAAAACTCATGTTGGCGGAGGAGAATTGTCCGGTGGCGAAAGGGCGCTGAGCCTATGGGGTATGGGCGCGGTATGGTGGTGGGGCATGAACTCGGAACTGAGGAGGGCAGGGAACAAGATACAGAAATGAGGAGGCCATGCAGGGCAGGGCGGGAGGGGAAGGTGTATGGAGGGAGAGGGGCGGGGGGTTATCATCCCCCTAAGGAAATCCTAAAACCGAAAACCCCAAAGCCGAGGTTTGGGGAGCGGGGCGGTTAATCACCTCGCTCTCCTCAAGGGGAGCGTTAAAAAATCCTCCCAGACTAGTTAGGCACAAATAGCGGCGAGCATCTGAGCAATCATTATGCAAAAAAGTGCTTCAGGAATTCATTTGCTCGAAGTATAATGTAACATTTTCCGCCACGCCTGCCTGATGAGCAGTGCAGGTTTTAACCGGTCATCATCATAGCAGGGCCCATGCTACATGCATTCAACAAAATATATATCACAACACGACAACGAATGAAAGTAGCACGGATACCACCCTGTTAGCACAATGTGGGTATTGCCAAAACCAATGCGCAAGGTGCGACACTTGTATACGTATTCTTAAGTTGATCGCAGTAGGCCCGTTCCGGCGAAGAAACTGGTGGGTTGAACTTACTGCCGGTGAACTCACGGGCCGTCTCGAAATTCTATCATTTTCAAAACAATTGCTGGATGTGACACACCGACAGTAAAGACTGTCACCTGTCACTTCCTATAGTAGGCTGGGTGACCGTCACCAGTAGACGGGAAACACCCGTTAGTATTTATGTGTATCTCTTTTATCAATCTGAGACTTTTACCGTTCTGATATCGAAACCCTTAACTCAGGGTTTACTCTCCGTTATCCGATATATACACCCGACTATATATCTGACAGGTTTGGCCCCACTTACGTTTTATTTAGCCACTGCGACACCACCAGTATGATTGGCTAGAGCCAGACGCTTGGGATGGAGTGAGGCGCTCCGCGCGTGGAAGTGCCGGCAGTCGCGGGTATGGCCTAAATTTTGTGGGTTGATTTACGGCTGGCTGTAGGCCTTTGAGGACATCTTTTCTGCGGGATTTAACGTTGGGTTGGTTTACGCATCCTGGTTGGTCACCACACCGTTTCGTATCGGCCGCCATCTACCACACGACTTCTCGAAATTTCTGTTCTCTCACGGCAGCCGTATCGACGACCCACCGCATTTCTTGGCCGCCCGAGACTACCGCATTTTTTCCACGTCTTCTTGCCTCACTCCACCCCTGTAGTCTTCTTCATCATGGTTGCTTCTACTAGATCTACGGCTAGCATGGCGCATCGCCGCCGCACATTAAGCACAATCTTTGACTCCGTTGCTGCCAGGCATGCCAACACGCCCGCGACCCCGACAGCGGCACAGCCGGCCGCTAATTCGGCGGGTGCTACGTTTTTGGCATCGGTACGCACCTTGCAGCGGGAGCACTTCGACATGAAGGTGGCGAAGCACGTCCAGCGCAAGTTGTTCGACGGCAAAGAGGGGAGATTTTCCGGTGCGGAGCCCCACGCGGCGGCCATCTTCACGAGGATGGTCTCTGCCCTGCAGGCAGCATTCGTCACTGAGGACACCGGTTTCCTCCCGCTCTTCACGCTGGACGACGCTACTTTGGCCGTCCGCGTGGAGGCCAACAATTTGTTGTTCTCCACGATCGAGCTGCTGATCGACCCCTCGTCGCCCGCAGCGGACTGGTTGGACTCGTCCCACGCCAGCTTCCCAGCAGACGGTAAGCGTGTCCTGCTCGAGTTCGCCCGTCGGATGATCCCGGTTGGGGACCCCTTCCAGGGGCAAGCGGACATGTTTGCCGTCCGCATCGCTGCGGGCGTGGACCCTCATGGACCCATTGAGGACTTCAACGCCGCGCTCAAGGCAGCGAGGACGAGATCAACGCTCCAGGACGAGGACGTGAAGTCCCTTTTCATCAAAGCCCTCGACGCCACCTTCTACCAACCGGTGGTGTCCCGTTTGCTCCTTCACGACCAGCGAGCCGCCCACGACCTACTCACCATTCAGCAGTGGGTGCGGGAGTGCTACGACGAGCACGTGCGGGCGGGCACCGCCACCGCATCCGCGCACCGGTACTCCCACGGCACGCACTTCATGGAGAAGAGCGTTGATGGGTCGGGTGCGGCGGGTGAGATCGAGGACTTACGGACAATGGTACTCGACTTGAAGAGACAATTGGCCACCTTCCTCGTCGCCGCCGAGTCCGAGCCGTCTCCGCGGGGGTTTACCCCTCGCGCGGACAAACCGGACCGACGGGTCAAGACTCGTTTCGCAGCCTCGCCCCTCCCCAAAGGGGGGAATTGGTCTCAGTCCGTCTCACGGAAGGTGGCCTTCCACCGCGAGAGCGGTGCGACAATCCCGTACTGCCAAAATCAGGTGTGTGCTAAGGGGAAAGCGAGGCATTGGCACCGGGACTGCCCGAACGGGGGCAGGACCGGGCTCTCGGCGTTCGCCTTCGCCGAGGAGGCCGAGAACTCCGTGCTGGCCGCGAAGTTCCAGCACGCCATCGACCACGGCGACCCCGTGGAATTCGACGCCCTCTGCATGCTCGCGGGCGGGAAGCCGGAGGTCTTCACCGATCTTTCGGCGTGCTCGTTCTGCGAGGAGGACGGTGAGGTCCTCGTGGCCGCTGTCGCCGAGTTCTCTGAGATGGCGCACGCGGCTGGAGCTTCAACGTTCAACATCAACACCTTCACTGCCGACTTGCCGGTGGTGTCGGAGCCGGCCGCGCACTCCCCGCCCGCGTCGGTTGGGTCCGAGGAGGATTGGACCGGTCCGCCAAACCCCTTCTGCCCTCCCGTCACCCGCACGTTTGCCGACTTCATTGAGGGCACGGGGATTGCATTGGTGTCCGACGAGCCGGCCGCGAGCATGAACTTGCTCTCCGCGGTTGAGACGCCGGAGCGCGTGGTCGACTACAAGCCCGCGGCTTACGCCACGAGCGACGGTGACGACGGAGATGCCTCGGTGACGCCGCCGCGGCCACGGTACGGCTGCGGTAACGGCATTCCGAAGTTCGGAAGGTCTCTCCTCACTTCCTCCTTGGTGTGCGCACTCTTTGTAATTTGTGCCACCGCCGCGCCGCATGCCGTTGCCGGTGTCGGTGGTGCCGATGCGCGCACATGCACGGGTCCACCGGTCGGTGGTGCTACGTGGGCTACCTCGGCGATCCCGGCTACGGAGGCTTCGCCGACTGACATGGTTCATGGCGTGCCGTGTGCAATCCCACCTCGTCGCCAACGGCGGGAGCAGAGACGACAGGGACTCTACATGGCTCCGATGCCGTGGCATCCCGGGCCGCCACCGCCTGCCGAGTTGTTTGTGGACGGCCCTCCGCTGTCGCCGGCTTCATCTTCAGATGACGAGGCTCCACCGTCGGGCGGCACCTGGCAGCATCCCGGTGCGGTGCAGCCTCCCGTGATCGAGAATCCGTCAATTCCTTCTACGAATGATTCATCACCGGCCCCGGGGGCCGGCAACTGCTTCACAGTCACGCTGCTCCGAGCCGGGCAGACAACTCCGAAGACCACTAGTGGCTAGAATTAGTCACGCCGTGCCTGCCTGGGAGTTAGCTGTGGTGTAGCCTCCTAGATGTGCAGAAGGGCTCTTTGAATTTGAGCTGTGTTTAGGGTTTTAGCAAAGTAACAGCAATATCTGACAATCTTGCTGTGACCTGGGACCGCCCTGACCAAGGGTACAGGCCCCCAGTTGTGCTACAGTTTCCTCCTGAAGTTGAGTAGGGAGTTTGTTTGCTTCGTTCACTACTAGCTCCGGTCACCACCCTAGGTGGTGTGCTGGATGTGACACACCGACAGTAAAGACTGTCACCTGTCACTTCCTATAGTAGGCTGGGTGACCGTCACCAGTAGACGGGAAACACCCGTTAGTATTTATGTGTATCTCTTTTATCAATCTGAGACTTTTACCGTTCTGATATCGAAACCCTTAACTCAGGGTTTACTCTCCGTTATCCGATATATACACCCGACTATATATCTGACAACAATCAAAGACAGGCGGACCGCGGCGTTAGATGTACAGTCGGGTTTGCGGGGGAATCCAGTGTCGCACGGCGGTTCTCGGGCGGGGGGGTCCTATGTACACGCGGTTGTATTGACAAGAAGAAATTAAAAAAAAAATTCCCCCCGCAAAAAGTGTACGGATGCAAAAGTGAAACCCAAATCGAGCAATCCTGATCGCTGACATCTGCACCGGACGATATAAAGAAAGGCGCCAAGCTAGTAGGTACTGTACACCAAACGAAAACGAGCAACCTTCTGGAAGAAGGTGTGGTGCCGCACGCGTCCCCGATTTATATATTTAATGGCGGTGGACCTTTGGCAATACCCACACAATGGTACAATAGGCTTTGATATTGGTGATCTAGTATAACGATTGACTTTCCCATCATATTTTAACTTTCCAAGGTACCGAAGGCTGGGCAGCGGCCTACAACCACGCCTAGTGTAGGACCGCAAGATGGCCAATCGCAAAATATAATATCAGTATGGCCAGAAGTAGATAATATACGTATGGGGCATGTGAGACGTCATCCCCACAACCGCACGGTCACGTGCACCCCTAAAGGTACATATACCCTTATATCGGGGGTTGTATAACCCCACAACCCTGGTCCGAATCCAAAGAGGAAATCGGACTATCACGCTTAAGGGACCATCACTTTTTAGGGACAACTTCACAGCTCTACTCGCGCCGGAAGTCGGAACCGAACATGCGGACGGCCTCAACCAACACTGGTGCCTTCTCCCAGTTTAACTTGCAAGCAAACAAATCTGATAGCGAACAAATATGTCAAAATGTCTTGCATTCTCAGGATCGACTTTTGCCGACCACCCCCAAAGAAACATCCTCTGCAGAGGCGGATTCCACATCGGCAGGAGCAGGATGCACTGCTTTGCGCCGACGCCGATACATGGCGAGAAAACCACAACAGCAAGCCGCTAGGGCCAGCACGCCTGTCAATTACAGCAACCATCCTTGTGAGACACAGCTGAAGCTTCTTGTCAGGAAATATGCCAAGTGTATTTTAATCGAATAATAGGACATTGCATGCAATATAGAAAGCTGCCCGCTACATCAAAGATCTGCAACCAAAAGTTGCCAAATACTTCTCAGCGAAGGGGATCCAAATTTTGAGGTTTTGTACCAAAAAGGAGGCACGTTTTGAGGTGAAGCATCCGGTAGAGTGTTGGGACACGTGAATGACACCAAAACACAAAATAGACATAGGCAGCTAGTAAGAAGTAACGAGGTTGATCCTTCTTACACTGAGGATACGACCAGTGTCAACATCCCGTTGCTTGGCCTTTTTATGGCATTTAAAATAAAAAGGAAAGAAAGAATGTGATGCAAGAATTGTTGCCGGAAGTTTTGAGGATACACGATTCACTCGGTGAAAGAGATATTATCATTCAGATAGTATTTGATGGTGTATTGATCGCTGTCGGGAGCTCTGATAACATATGATTAAAAACTGAAAGGTTGGTCCAGAAAGCTTACCACCAATGCTGCCAACAATAATGAGGGCGAGTTCGGGATCATCATCACCCACCGGCGGGGGTGGAAAATATGGTGGTAGAGGTGGTGACGGAGGTGGAGGCGGTGATAGAGGAGGTGTGGGTGGACTGGGTGGCGGTGGGGAAGGTGGGGGGCGCGGTAGGGGCGGCGGGGGCGGTGGGGGTGGCGGGTGGGGGTGGAGGGGGGGCAACTGCCAAGGTCGTTCCCCTCCACATCGATTATCGTTGTAAGATTTGGTGGAATCGGCCCGCATAGTGGATTGTTGCGCACGGAGAGGTTCTGCAACAACAAAGAACAGAAGTCAAGGATAGCTCTGGACTCTTGCACTTACGTGCTTGGAAAACATGAACACAAGGTGCGCCGAAGGAAAAACGACCACGACGAAGATAAAAGAATACCTTCAGATATGGCAGCAGCTCTAGTTCCTGGGGAATGGTGGAGGTCAACTGGTTGTCGGCCAGTCCGAGAGCAGTCAGAGATACCAGTCGCCCGAGGATGGTCGGGATTTGGCCACTGAGTTGGTTGTCGGAAAAATTGCAAGTGTTGATGTATGGAACTCGGAAAGCCAACGCCTGGTATCCCACGATCGGTCAGTTTTGATCAGACGTCCATTGCTATGAAATGTGAGGTCAAAAGAGTTCAAGACAGCACTACCAGATTATTCACTTGTGAAATGGCCTTAGAACCTGTGAAACTCTTTAGCGAGAACGACGAGTTTGAAGAAGGGCAACAGTCTTAATAATTGAAATATTTATCAAGCTTCTTCGTCAAGGCAGGGGGTATCACCTGAAGCTCCTCAGGGATGCTCCCGGTTAGCCGATTGCTCGACAGGTCCAACTCCACGATGCCGGTGATCTGGGAGAGCTCCTTAGGGATGGAACCGGTGAAAAGATTATGCGACAGATTCAGATAGTAGGTGATAGGAATGCCACCAATGCCAGTAGGTATTGTACCTGAAGGATGGCGCACATCGGGGTGTCAAAAGTCCACGTCGCTTTCTAGGAGGTTCGCATGCACTGTCGCCCGGGAGTTTGCATGAAACGATGCATTCACGGGCCCGGACAGCAATATGCCTGAAAGGTTGCCTTAACATGCCCAGTTGGCATTCCGCCCGAGAGTCTGCATGCGCTTCAACTAGCTCAGTTTGCGATTTGCCTTCGAGATAATTATTTTTACGACGCTTGTGTCGACACGCAACATTCGTGCCCCTTGACGGCAATCAAGATCCACGTTGGGGAAACATCCTTGCTCTTTCGCGCGAACACAAATCACTTAGAGCCACTATTCATTTTGCAATGCCTCGTCACGGGGCGGGGAGTTCTCAGACCCTCATACCGACCAAGATTAGAGGATACAGACATCCAAGTGAGGGCTCAAATCAGAGATGACACAGGATAAAATCTTGAAAAGGTCATCTGAATCGAGCACTGATGAAAAACAGACAGTTTGAACATACAGGGCATTCCTGTAGAAGGTGCCGCCATACCGGTGATGCTGTTGCTACCGAGGTCCAGCAAAAGCAGCGCCTGGAATTGATGAAGCTCTGAGAAGAGAGGTCCTGAGATGCGATTCTCGTGCAGATCGAGATACTCCAGTTCAAGGAGGTTGAAATTCGAGAAATTGGTGTCGGGCTGAAAGAGCGCCGTGAGGAGGTTGTTGGAGAAATTCATGCGCTGCAGCTCGCTCAGTTGGCCTAGCTCAGATGGTAGGCCTCCCGTCAAAGTGTTCTCTTCGAGACACAACGCATCAAGGTCACGCAGATTTCCAAATTCGGAGGGGATGCGACCGCTCAGCCGGTTTCGCATTCCTCGAAGGCGATTCAAGTTGGTTAGGAGACCCATGGCCGTTGGGATGCTGCTGGACAAAGAATTATCGGCAAAATCCAAGTATTTTAAGGACGCGTACGGTGCGCCCCCTTCCTCAGCCAAAATTTCGAATCCTCCAGAGAGCGAGTTGTTATTCAAGTATAGCGAGGTGACAGACTGCAGGTTAGACCAGCTCGCCGGAATCGAACCAGTAAAGCCATTGGAGGTTAGAGTCACCAACTCTAATGACTCACTCAGATTTCCCAGGGACTCGGGCAATTTTCCAGTGAAAGAGTTGCTCGTGAGGTCCAGGACCTGGAGATTCGTGAGGCCGGCAAACTCATCAGGAAGGGTTCCTGTTAGGCTGTTGCCGCTAAATAGAAACTGAGCGATATTCGATAGTTGATGTAAATCCATTGGCAGCGTCCCGGTCAAAGAATTGTCGTACATGTACAAAGAGCGAAGCGCGGTCATCGCAACAAAGTCGCTCGGAATCTGGCCTTGGATGTCGTTATTGCACAGATTTAAGGAGCCAAGGTTAACCAGCTTACCGATACCAGAAGAAATTGCGCCGCTGAGGTCATTATTTGCTAGGGCCAGACTGCTCAAGCGCTCAAGGTTGCCGATTGCATAGGGCAAGGCCCCCGAAAGATGGTTGTCGGACAGCAATAACATGGTCAATTCTGTGAGATAGCCGATTTGATTCGGAATCGAACCTGTGAACTCGTTGTACGACAAGTCCAAGAAGGATAGCTTGGTTAAGCGTCCTATCTCCGTGGGAATGGTGCCGCAAAATGACGAGCGCGAAAGGGAGAGCGAAGTGCATGTGTTCCTCAATTCTAGGCAACGTTGAAAGTCGTAGTCGTTTAGGAGCAGGTTATCACAGCAGCAAGTAAGGGAAACAAAAAAAAATAAGCACGCGAGAAGGCGTGGTAAAAAGACGGGCCCGGCTATAGTCGGGCTTGCCATGTCGTTGGTTGGGTGCGGGCGTCCTGGTGCGAGTTACGGACTATACGCGCCAGGCAGTAGATTTCCGCTTAGGTCCTCGAAGCCACCCTCTGGAAACAGTAATATAACGTTATACATACAGAATACTACTTTCCCTCATTCAAATGAAAACAGAAAGTGTTATCTATGAGGCAGAAGTACAGCCTCTGTCGTATGTCCCTCTTATTGCTTAGGAACCGGTTCCTACGCTAGCGTAGGCTAGAACTGGGCGATTCCACATACCTTCATGCTTCAACCTTCGCTTGATGCTTGAAGATGAACGCTTGACGCGTGACCTTGGTCAAGCCCCAAGAGAAGGGGTCTACCTATACTCGTGAAGGTATCGAGCAGATAGACCTAGCAGTAGATGAGTTGGCGTGTCACGACCTGAAACTGTGAACGCGGCTCATGTCACCGAGCAGATCGAACTAATTCAGAAAACTATGAATGTCGCGAACCTGTCCGCTCGTCCGCCGCGCCGGCAAAACCGTGGGAATAATTTTCTACAGGCGTATGCGTCAAGCGATCGCAATATTTAAACCCTATCGTTAAACAGTGTACGAATACGTATAAATATTATTTCGGCTGATCGGCAATAAATTTAATTATATAATTATATATGCATTTAAAAAAATAGTTCAGTACGGAGTGCGGATCCCCCCCTCCATATTTAAAGGCTCCGCTTAAAGACGGTGAGCGCACTGAGGGGGGTTATAAATGCAGTAATACTAGGGTGTTGAATTTCAAAAAAAAAAAGTATAGAGTATAGTATAGAG
>LGRX02035918.1:0-34670 GCA_001247695.2 Cymbomonas tetramitiformis | reverse complement strand
GCTTAGATAGCCTGAGAGTCGTGTATTCATTTCTATCTTTTGATATACCCGATTGCCTCGCTCAAACCCTACGGCGTTCAGCGTTTTCACTGTGTCACTAGGACATTCTAGTAGGCTATAGGCCCACCACTTGCCTAAAGTGGTTTTGATTCAAAGCCACTAAATGGCTGGCTAAAGCTGTAGAGGGGCGAGCGTGGCTGAGTAGGTAGAATGTTGCGGGGTGCCGCGTTTTCGCGGCACAACTGACTGCGTGGATGGAGAGGTAAGCGCGACGAGTGGCGGAGGGAAGTACGGAGAAGATGGGTCAGAGAGCGCTGGGGCCCCCGATTGTATGCAGCATTGCGCAGAGTTTGGTACCAAGTGGATCGCGACACGTTAAAAGGACCATGACCTCGGACATCGACAAGCGCGGAGACCTCGACCTTACACTCCTACTTTCCGCCCATCCCCGCCGCTCCGCATTTTTCCTCACTACTCTATGCGTCTTTACCCGTATCATTTTACCTTAATTCGCCACGCTTGCCGCTTGTTTGTGTTCATTGAGCGGATTTTGAAATCTTGCGGGCGACTTGGCCGTTTTTAGACGCTTGTAACTTACGGAGCACTTGGGCTCAGACATTTTCCTTTGGAGGGTATTTTTACTTCGCCAATCCCGGCCGTGTTACCGAGTTTCGTGGGCATCGGAGCAGATTTTGAATTTATTCTAGATTTGGCCCCTTCCTTGAAGGGGGACACTTCTTGGATGCAGAGGGCGGCCACGTTCTTCGAGAATCATGCTATGGGGCATGGTCAGATGGGCCCCGCCTCCCCCATACACTACCGGGAGGCTGAGCCGGTTCCTGACAGCAGCCTGTATGCCCTGCCTCACGCGGTGCCAGTACCATTTGATGGCACGGGCTACGAGGACGGTCCGCGGGAGTACCACTCTCAGCGGCCTGGCATGTATGGTACCTCTGGACCCTTCATTCCCAGGCTGGAGCTCCCGGTGGCTGTCATGATTGACAACCAGGCGGCCTCCTCCATTCTGAGGAATGTCATGCTATCCACCAAGATTAAGCATGTGTTGATCCGTTTTCACTGCTTTCGGGGGTGGGTGTGTGCTGGGTACCTAGTGCCTGTTTACATCAACACTTTACTCAACCTGGCTGATATCTTCACCAAGCCTCTTCCTGGACTCAAGGACAAGGTGCGGGTGATCATCAGCATGATCGAGTCCTTCATGGACGTGATCCGCCCGCACCCCAGTGGTGCGGGTGACTCCTAGGTTCTCTGGTCCTCTGTCCGGCTGAGCTGCAGGCCTATGAGCCGGCAGCGGTCGGGCAAGGGGTCTTTCTGGTCTGACTGGATTGATGCCCTTTGACGTGGTGCCCTTCTGGACTGGACTTTGTGTTCGTGGACAGACTGGTACCTATGACCTGCCCTATGAGACCTTAGACACCGACAACTCTACTCTGACCTTAAGCACATCTGACTGGATTCTGGCCTTTGACTACATCCTGTACTTCTTTGACATCTTCTATGACCTCGAGTACTGGTTGACCGTCGAGCTGAGCAGCATCGGATGAGAGTATCTATCGGGGAGCGAGATCTGGCGGAGACCAGTCACTATTTTCATATCCTTGTGGCAGTCCACCTAGTTGGCATGCATATACTAGTACTTTAGCATTCGGTTTAGAGGGTTAGCCGGAAGCGGGGATGGCGGCAGGTCGGCCCTTTGGTTGATGTTGTTCTGATCCGTGGACGGGGACCTCTTAGTTTGCATTAGCTACCTGTTTCACATTCTTGTGCCACCTCAGCCGAGGTGGTGTGTTGAGATTCAGTAGTTCAGTACCACGTATGACGTATGACAGTGACAGTGACAGTACAGTGACTTCCTACCTGTACTCAGTAGTTCGACTTCGGTAGCTTAGACTGTGACACACGATATGATTGCCTAGTGACGGCCTCAGAGCTTAGATAGCCTGAGAGTCGTGTATTCATTTCTATCTTTTGATATACCCGATTGCCTCGCTCAAACCCTACGGCGTTCAGCGTTTTCACTGTGTCACTAGGACATTCTAGTAGTATATGAGCACCAAATGTCGAAAAAGAAATCCCGGACCAAAGGTCTAATCCTTCCCTTCAACTTGTCCGAGCTTGCCTGACCGATGTTAGATACCAACCAACGTCTTAATTCCTCTGAAACTTTACCGTACAAAAAGTCCTTCCTTTGCGACGGCAGTAGCATGCCCTTGATCATGGTTCTTGTCGTGCTAGCAGGCCTGTTCAGCGGCAGGAGCCCGTCAATCTTGTCTGCTAATCGGTTGGCACCTTCCTCGTACACTCCCGCCATGGCCGGACATTTACAAAAGATGTGGTGTTCGTTCGCAACCTCTTCGTCCTGCACATGCACAGGGCAAGCATATCCCGGATAGAGATCCGGGAAGTGTCTGTCGTTGGTAACTTGAATGTTTCTAGGGGTGGGCAAACTGCCCACCCCCAACTTTGCTGCAAAGATGTTATTCTTGTGCTGCGAAACCCTTCCTTTCCTGCCTGCTGACGAGTCTACGCTTTTCCCCTGTGGTTTTGTTCATTTTTCTTTCTCAATCATGAGTTTCGTACTTTCTAACTTCGCTGCGTAGGCCAGATGATGCAATTCAGGTCCACCCGGGTTGTAGCGAGAACCGCAAGACCGGCCGATGAGAATTTGGGCGGGGAGTTGCTGTTGTCTTCAATGGTGTGACTACTTCTCCGCCAGCAACGACGGGTGCGACCTCCTTGCCGGGTTCCTCTACTCGCGAAGTTCTTCGTCATAACTTACTTCTTTGAATTAATCATCCGTTGTGTTGGATTTGGCACGCCGACAGTGTCATCGTCATATGTGTCATCACCGATACGGCTCGACTACTATGACTTCTTCACTGTCATCAGCGCCATCTCCGATATCGACTTCGGTAGTCAGACCGTTCATAGCATCTGTCATTTCCACACCTGACATCCTAGGGGCTGTCATCACATGCTTTCGGCGGAAGCTATAACACATCGTATTATCGTGTGTATAGCTTCACAGTTTCACGGTTGACATATGCGAGCGTAGCACCCTGTTAGTAGTGCTTCACTGATACGGGCTGATATGCGAGCCCTTAGTATATCATATAATATAATAGAAAGCGCTGTGTTATAGGACGGTAACACACGCGTAAGTTATTAGCGGGGATGAGTGCAGACTTCTGTGAGAAGATACTGCTCTAGCACAACGCTAGCTCATCTATACCGAATGTCTCCCATCGCATAGATGGTACCGCCATTGGGTTGTGAACCCGAGACATTGGTTGAACGACTGGTATCGGCAGAACGAATGATGCGTTCGCCCTATGATACCCGCATGCTTGTTCCGCACATGCTAGAAGCGAAGATGATTTCTTCTCCGAACCGTTTGGTACTTCAAGATTGTATCTTGCTTCGCCATCTTCGAGTTCGACATACGAACTCTCGATGACAGGTGTCATTCAAGTCTTTCCTTGAATAAATGACAGATGATGTGACTTATCATCTCGATGACATGTACAGTCATAGTCGACCGTAATGACGACTGTCTGTCATTATAATATATGACATGACTCGACATGACATGACATGGTATGACATGTCTGACAGGTATGACACGTATGACATGTATGACATGTATGACACATGTGTCATCGGTCATAACCCTGACAGATCTCCCCTCTTAAAAGAGTTGTGACCTCACAACGGGCATACCTTTGTATATGTCTTTGATGTCTTTGTTGTTGTTGCTTCTGCTGGTACCAGTCTTCTTACACCGATTTGAGGCGTCCCTCATGGTGTTTTTAGGATTTTGGGGGGAACTGAGTCCACTTTAGTCCCTCACCTTAGCATGATGCCTTACAGGCTAATGCCTTACAGTTCTTAGGATGTAGCCCCCTTTGAATTGCGTATCGTATTTCAGAGTGACGATTCAAGGTTCAATGAATTGCGTTTCGTGATACAGATCGACGCTGGATTACTGATTGATCCACACGTATCGTGCGTCAGAGTGACGATTCAAGGTATCCGAGGTGTACGTTACGGATTATTGCGCTAGCCGTCGTCGCTTTAGCGAACGATGACCCCACGATTTAACGATTTATAATCGCACGATTCTCGGCCTTATATATATATAACTGATCGTTTGCTGTTCGTTTCCACAGTTATTATATATTGTGCACCCAACCCTTCCTCCCCTCTTGAAGCAACTTCGGAGGTTCACAGGCGGTCATGGGGAGCCCTTTGGATGTTTCCGGAGTTATTTCACCGGGGGCTTGTTTTAATGCAAACAGAGTGGCCCTGCTTAACGGGATTGGACTTATAATCCTTTACCCGGTCTGCTCACTCTTGAATTATTGGTCCAGTACGCACGCTTTGACGAACATCTATCGCGATGAGTGAGAGTGGATTCGCCACGTACTAATGTGAAATTTATTTTAGTTATGTTTGTCAGGCATAACTTAGGATCACAACTCCGTCTACCTCAGTCGATGTCTCCGGTAGCTTCGGATGACTGGCCACAGAATCTGATGACTAATTACGGTCTTGGCAAAGGTAGCATTTAGCAGTTTTTATTTATCCACAGATATGATATCTCGCATATGTGCGTATCTGTGCAAGGGTATGATTTTGTACAAGGCTCACTACACCTTTAGCAAGGAAGGATCAATTTCCCGCTTCTATGCAACATAATGATAAAACATTAAGAGCAAGGTATATAGATGATCGACATGTATTAGTATATATTACAAGAAGTAAGGGCATCAGGCTTAATATAATGTTTAGCCTTCATAGGCAGCTATTATGTCTGCTGCATTGGTCAGCTCTGTGGCTTTGACCCAGGTGTCATGCTCAGGGCCGTAGCCTGCATATCGCACTAAGTAGTACTTGACACCTCTAGTGATCTTATCTGAGAGTATGTGTGATATCTCAAACAGTGGTTGCCCTTCTTCGGTGATCATCTGTGGCAGAGGCAAAGGTGCTTGGATCGAGTCGTTATACAGCTCTAATCTGGATACAGGCTGTACCGGATGAATACGGATATCGAGGTCTCCGAAATCTAACTCGTATGCACGCCCATGGCTAAGCACTTTGGATATAGTGAACGGCCCAATATATGGCTGCTTAAAGTGTCTGCCTGCCTCTGCCAAACCAGTCCATTGGATAAACTCGGTCCGTAAAAGAACTTTCTGCCCAACTGCATATTGCCGAGGCATGCGAGTCTTATATATTGAATCTGGCTTGGCTAATTTCTGCTGCTCGGGAAATGTTGTCTACCGCGTTGGCATGTACAGCCGAGTACTGGTCAAAATGATCTCGAATAGCTCTTTGTATTGGAACAGGGGCTTCTGGCGGAATAGTGATTACCAGATCATGAGGCGAAAGTGGCCGCGCCATCGAGTCGAGATAGAATGGTGAATAACCAGTTGATGCAGAAACTGTGTTGTTAATTGCAAACTCCACCAGAGGCAACTTGTCCTCCCACGAATTGGCTGAAGTATCATTGCAACAACACCTGTGGATGAAAAAAATACTATCTAATCGGTTTATAAACCAGAGGATGGTGCAATCGAATCATGAATCAACAAATTGAAAAGTACCTGAGGATATCCTCGATGTGGCTCCTCTCATTGGCTGCATTCGACTGTGGATGGTGCGAAGACGTCATAGACAATCTCGTACCAGTAGATTTCCACAGTGTTTGCCAAAATGTAGAGGTGAATCTGGGGTCTCGATCTGAGATGATGTTCCTCGGAAGACCATGGAGCTTGAAGATATGCTGCATATATATCGCAGCAGTATGCTGAGCAGTCCAGGTCATGCTGAAGGGAATGAGATGACAACGATGAGAGAATTAGCACATTACCACAAATATACTGTCGTGCCCATTAGTGGTGATAGGCAGATCAGTAATCCAGTCAAGAGACACATCAAGCCATTTTGTCTTAGGCACACAATATCGTATATGTGACTGACCATAAGGTTTGTGTCGCCTCGTTTTCTGGCGTTGACAAACGGGGCACTCCCGAATGTACTGGATGGCTGCCGTCGTCATTCCTGGCCAATAATATCGGCTACGCAGTAGATGAAGCATGCGATTTTTGCCTACATGACCAGAAATAGTGGCTGAGTGGCACTCATGAAGGAGAATGTGGCGAAGCTGTGTGATCTCATCGTCATCTGCAGGGACTTTGGCTGTAGGTGGAATGTACAGCTGTCTGCCATATATGGTCTTGCGATAGATCAACCCCTGAATGAGCTCGAAGCTGTAGCTGCTGACTGACTGTGATGAAGTCGATGATGTCAGCTTAGCCAAAATAGTCTGTGCAAATGTATCACGATCATATTCGGATATAATGATGTCGTGTAGCTGATGAGCTGATGAAGAAGACACAAGAGCAATGAATGATGTAGAATCTGCAGATGGCATGACTTCGCTGATGTCTATGTGTTGCAGACAATCAGTGAGTTCAAAGAGTGCAGAGATACGAGTGAGTGCATCTGCGACCTTGTTCTTTTCGCCAGAAATGTGCTCTATACGGAAGTTGTACTCGGAGAGCTCATCCAACCACCTTGCCTGTTTGGGGCTCAGTGTGGATTTGGACTGGAAATAAACCAGTGGCTGATGATCTGAGCGTACAATAGTCTCAGGAGCTCCCAACAAGATGTGGCGAAAGAATCGGAAGCCCTCCACAGTGGCAAATAGCTCGATCTCAGGAATAGGCCAACGTCTCTGTGTATCGGATAGAGTGACGCTGTGATAGCCACATGGCTTCATACCTTTTCCTTGATCCTGGAGTATCACTTGACCAACGTGTGTGCCTGATCCATCGACCTCCATAATAGATGGCAGTTTCTGATCTGGAAGCTGTAGTACTGGAGCATTGCAGATGGCACTTTTGAGGTTATCAAATGCCTGCTGCTGCTCAGATTCCCAGACAAACTCTGCATTATCTTTAAGGAGACGATTGAGCGGCTCGGCAATCTTGGAGAACTTTGGTATGAATCTCCTGAATTGACCGACCATGCCCAAGAATGACCGAAGGGATGACTTGCCATCTTTTATTAGCCATACGGCGTAGAGGCTGCTTTCCAACGGTAGGACCATAAGACACTGGAGGCTGAATTGCCATGACTGCTCGGATTCTGTCTTCGATGATGGATAAGCCTGCTTCAGAGATGTGATGTCCGATAAAGTCTATGGATCTGACGAACAACTCCACCTTGGAAGGCCTGATGAAGAACTGGTGTTCTCTGCAACGCTGGAGAAACTGTCGGACATGACTCACGTGGCTGTCAAAGTCCGGACTGTATACGATAGTACCATCCATGAAAATGACAAGGAACCGATCGATGAAGTCGAAGAATGCCCGATTTCCTACACGTAGAGCTGTTGCAGGAGCATTGGTCAATCCGAAAGGCATAACTGTCCACTCATAGGAACCGTATCTGGTGCGAATAGCTGTTTTGTGAATGTCATCTGGATGTATAGGGATCTGATGGAAAAACTGATTGAAGTCAAATCTGCTAAACCATCGTGCACCTTTTAGCTGTTCAAGAAGGGTGTCGTGAGGTGGCAATGGATACGTGTCCTTAATTGTGATGTTATTAAGGGCTCGATAATCACAGCACATCCTCCACTTCCCACCTGGCTTAGGAGCGAAAATGATAGGACATCCATATGGGGATGATGACGGACGAAGGATACCCAAGTCGACATATTTGATGATCTGTCGTTTGAGCTCTTCCATCATGGGCACTGGAATTGTACGTACTGGCTGCGATGGCGGCTTGTGCCCAGGTTCAATGTGGATTCGATGATAACCACCTTCAAACCGTTCTGGCCTATGACCAGCTGGAAGATCCTCCTGGAATATGTCTGAAAAGTCTTCCCTCATTTGATCACGTGCTGCTGTGACCTCTGGGTCTTCCATAGTGGTGTCCGAGTCTGCTGCTGCGAAGACCAGTTCACCATCGACCTCTGAGAGAAAGAAGAGATAAGCCACGGCCTCTTCAGCCGAACCACTGGATCGAATACGACGCAGGTGCTTTCTCATGGTGGTGGCGCTGACCAATTCCATTTCAGGAAGGTCATCTGAGCCTGGAGTCTGTTCAACTCTGGATAATACTGTGCGAACACTGGAGCCTGATGAGTGCTTCCTAGTGATCGTCAGATTTTTGGTCTGGAAGTCAATGTGTGGATTTCTCCTCTCCAACCAATCTTGACCCAGAATGACAGTGAATGGTTTCATGTCAATGATGTAGAAATCTTCTGTGTCCTTATACTTACCCAGCGTAAATGTAGCCTTGGGAAGATAGGATGTGCATGGTAGTTGGCTTCCTCCAGCCAATCCCACTGAAAACGATGAAGAATCTGTGGGTGCTATACCAAGCTGAGCAGCGAACTGTCTGTCGATGAAAGACGATGTAGCTCCTGGATCTACCAATATGTGAGTACTCTGTCCATATACTTTCCCTTTGTACAACAACAGCTTCTTCTGTGATTTCAGCTGTGCTGTCTGAGACTGCATCTGTGCGAGGGCACGTTCGGGCTGGTACCATCAAGACCCGCGCCTATGACTCACTGAGGGAGAAGATGAAGCAACACTTGACCGAGGATCAGACGCTGCTGATGGCGCAGGTGCAGCCGATTTGCAAACTGCAGAATGCCTCCCTTTATGAGGGCTTGGCGCTGGTGTCCTCTGGTGGTGAGCTTATGCTCTATCGGGCGATTCTCATGGACACCGGAGCCAACTGCAATATCATCTCCATCGCAGTTGTCAGACGTCTGGGGCTCACAGTGTACGAGGCCAGCACTGGCGCCAAGGTCACCAGGTGTGACAACAGTCCAACGAAGTTCACGCACTATTGTCATGTGGACGTCATACTGGCCGCGGGCACACCGCACATGACGCTTCACCGGCTGCATGCCTTCGTGACATTTGAGCCCGAGAACTCTTGTGACCTGCTGATAGGCACCGGGCCATTGAAGAACTCCCTCATGATCGATATCAAGCTTGGGAGTGGCGTGGCTGTGTCACATGCGCCCTCAATTTTGAGCATGGACACCCAGGTGGTGCTCCCGCTAGTGGACATGACGCCACCCAAGCGTCCCAACCAACCCAGGCGAGTGGACCCAGTTGTGTGCTTGACAACAGTGATATTCGGCCAAGATCTGGTGTGCGAATGGCCGTCGTACCATCCTCCCAGTGAAGGGGAGGAGAGGATAGCCGCTTCCGGTGTGCGCTCTGAGCACATCGATGACATTGAGGCGTCGCCGGTGCCAACACTTTCGCCTTTGCCATCAGAGCCTGGCGAACTCCCACCAGTTCGCACCAGTTCGCACGCAGCCCTGCGGCAACGAGCCTCACGTGGACTTGTCCCGTCGACGATCGCCGGAGGAGTGCGCTGAAACCACTGGCACGGGTCGTGCAGGCTGAGTCGGAGCGCGTTCTCGAACATTTCTGTGCGGACCCGCTCCCTTGGGAGGGCGGTAGGGTCAGACAATTCTGGGATGACCGGGAGGGCGACGTCCTTCCTGACCACAGATGGAGGGACCAAAGGCTGTACAGGGACAGAAACGACATCGCGCGGCTGTGCCACGTCGTCGAGCGTCCCGGCCAAGGCATGCCAGATCCACCTTCCGAGGCACATGTCTGTGTGGAGTTCGCCCGATGTCGCGAGCAGAAGTGGGTGACGAAAGATCAGCTGAAGTGGCCTAGCTGGCTGGGCGTTGATCAAAAGCTGCACCAGGACGAGGGGAGTGACAATTGGTCGTTCAGCGACAGCTACGTCACGCACATACCGTCCAGCGCCAGCAAGCGGAATGTCATCTACCCCCGAGAGAGGCATGGCGTGATGCTCGATGCCAGCAAACTGAAGGTGTTGCAAGACAAGGTCCAAACGCTACAAAAGTACCCCAGCGGTGAGGTCACCGGGACTCTCATGTGGGATCTGGAGAAGCAGGTCTTCTGCGTTCAGCCAGACACGGCCGCGCAGTACCTCGACCTGATGCGATGCACGTTGGACCACGCGGCGGTGTTCAACGGCGAGGAGCTGCTGCAGGAGCTTCAGTTCCCTCATTGGTACGAGAGCGCTGGCGTCTGGGAGTATCAGTTACTCAGGTACCTCCAGCCAGTGGACATGGAGTCTTTCAGGGATGGTATCTACGACACGTGGCGTAGGCATGGCCAGGATCGGCTACCCCTGGAGCTGGTCCCGCTGGAGTCCAACTCCAAGTTCTACCCAGTGGAAGATGGCCTCGGAGGGCACGGCAGGGTATTCGCCGACAACGCATCTGCCCAGGAGTACCTGCACTTGGGGGAGGGCAGGAGGATGCTCAAGTGTGTTGGCACTAAGCAGGCGGGGCTTACCGCAATCAGAGCGGATGCAGTGCGCAGGCCACCGCCACCACAGGCCAAGCGCGGGGCGCCGCAGCCGTTTGCGCCTGCCGCAGAGGCAGGACCCTCTCGCGCGACCGTTGGGCCGTCTCGAGCCAGGTCCCCCAGTCGTGAGAGGTTGACACAGCTGAGGTCGCCACCACGCGCGGCGCCAATGCATTCACCAACGCCATCCCCTACTTCCAGCGTCGGCATAATGGTGGGCAATGTTCGTGAGCCGTCACCTCCACCCGCGCTTGCCGCAGCAGCGGGACCCTCGCGTGCGGCCGCTGGCCCATCTCGCGCCAGGTCGCCATCCTCATCTCCTACTTCCAACGTAGGGTCGTGGGCGAACTCAATCAGAGTCAGGCGCGGTGCTCGATCCCGATCTCCAGGAGACGCACCTCCTTCCCCGCCTCTGTCCACATCTCCGACGGGGGCACCTCCCTCCCCGTCTTCTGTGGGATCAGATTGGGACGCTGTCCGAACCGCCACAAGGGTATCCGCCCGGTCAGCGCACGCCTTTCTGAATGCAGGCGAGGTGGATAACTTGAAGTCCCACAGCAACCTCACTGTATTCCTGGTGAAGTATGGCGTGGACCGCTGCCGTGACCGCCATGTCGTGTTTCAGCTGGGTACATGTTATGCTAGCTAGGCGAGGTCTTCAACAGCGTAGCCGTAACGAGATCTCCAACAGCGTAGCGCGAAGGCACGACAAGACGATTGCCTGCGCGCAGCATGGCTGGCATCTCCCTCTGGGGGGACAGACCAAGTCCTCCAGCTTGCTGGGGGCGCCGGCGTCGGCCTATGCCGACGTAATACAGTTCGGCAGTGAGACTCAGCAGGCGCATAACTGTGTGGGGACGCTGTGCGCGTACGTGACGCATCAGGCCGTGCACGTGTTGTGCTGCAAGGAGAACCCGAGTGCCAAGCAAGCCAGTCTATTACATCTTCGAAGACCATGAGCGGGTGTTGCCCTGGCATACTCAGTTCACGGATTCATACCTCGCAAACGAGGATCGCAAGTTCACACAGGTGACGTATGTGTCAAGTGTGAAGGCCGCTCCGTGGGTACGGCCAGCGCTGGAGCTTCTGGAGGAGCGCCTTTTTCCAACTCCTGCGCCGCACGCACTTCAAGCTCGGGTGGCGGAAAGGCCTGAGTACATGGATGAGGTCGACGACCGCCCATTGCATCCACAACGCTGGCCAGCTGGCAGCATGGTTGTCCAAGGACTGAGGGCGAGCGCCGGTGCACGCGCGTCCGCTCCTTCTGCTGGCCGCCGTGAGGCAACTTCCCGCGCCATGCCCACGCCGTAAGCGCCCCGGCCACCGGCCAACCTCACCTCGCAGTGCCCGCCTTCCCCTGTTTCGACGTGCAGCGCTTTAACAGAGCGGATGGCGACAGAGGAGGAATTTGAGCACCACGCGCGACAAGCCCGAGCGCGTTTTCAGAGGGGTCTCCCGAGAACAGCGGGAGGGCGACCCTTCTAAGCAACCATCGCTGTGGCCGTGGGCTGCCGGCACAGGCAGTCCGCATGATGCCGGGTGTCCTGCGGGCGTTTTTCACGCTTGCAGGCAGTGCAGTGGTTTGGTGGTGGCTGGGACGAGGTCCCATGCCCATAGTGGCTATTTGGGCAATGCTGGAAGCGTTGGCCTGGCATCTATTGCGATGCCCTTTCCAGGTTTGGTGGTGGCGCTGCGTCGCCTCGTGCTGGGACTCACTGCAGACATGGTGGTCACTCGCTCGACGTTATCCCCGCCGTGAGTGCCACGACGTTTGGGTGTTATGGGCCCTCGCCGTCGTTTGGTACGCTGGGCTCCTCTTCGTGCACAGCACAGGTGTCTATGCCGGCATACGCCACGTTCATGCAAAGGATTGGACGGTGGTGCCCCTCAGGGGGGTGATTATTTCCCTGGCGTGCTGGTCACGCTGTGTTGAGGCCATGCTCCTTATGATCCTCGCCTGGCTCTGGATCTGTGCTGGTCTTCATGCTGACGACATTGCGCGCCATGCTTCGCGTGCTGCCGACTTTCCTTTGGACGTACATGGCAGCCAAGTTGGTCGGGGATGGACTGTTCCGTCCTTGCGCTGGTCCCAGGTTTTCTTTCTGGGGCGTGTACACCTGCCCACTTTACCCGTCAGACTGGATAAGCCTCGTTTTGCAGCACGCTGGGCGCAGCTTCGGCACAATCTCAGGCTGCACCGCGTCGCGCAGGCCACCTACCTGGCCCTTGTCTTCACGCTGGTGGTCTTTGCTGCTGCTGGTGGAAGTTCTCGCTTAACGCACGGGGGGTGGAGGATTATGGCGTGCTTGTTCGCTTCGAACCCGCCGGTAGCCGCGGTGCGGTTCAACAGAATTTTGCGATTTTTTCTGCTTTTGTGCGGGATTTTGTGGGTCGCCAGCAAGCTGGCGGAGGGTATGCCTACACATGGTGCCATGCCATCCACACGGATTGCCTGGGGTGCGTCGCCTTGCACTTCCTGGGAGGCTCAGCAGTCGTCAAGGCAGTGGGAGCCGGGCTGGGAGGCCAACGTCGCGGAGCAGGATGAGGTCTTGCCGTACACCGTGCTGGATGAGCTTCAGCCTTTCATTGGGCAAGACGACTGTGACCAAGGACGAGGCAGCGTGGCTCGACACAGAGCTCAATGCCACGTTTGGAGGCCATCCTGACTTCAAGGAGGAGCATTGGGAGGAAATGCGGGCTGTTCTTCGCAGATGCAAGGGCACCTTCGCCAACACCCCTCACGACTTGACTGGTTACAAGGGCAAGGCAGAGCACAACACGTTCTCCATTCCGTTCAAAGACGAGTCCAAGGCTGTTTACCAGAGGCCGAGGAAGTATATCCCGGGCGAGCAGGAGATCATTGACATTCACTGCAAGGAATTGCTGGAGTATGTCTTCATAGAGCCCGCAGCCAAACATTGCAGGCATGCAAGCAATGTCGTTGTGGCTGGTAAGAAGGATCACGAGACTGGTGTGTGGACCCAGACACGCTTCTGCGTAGATCTCAGGGGCGTCAACCGACACTCGCTCAAGGACGATACCTTGCCGCATCGACCAGAGGAGCTTTACCAGAAGGTTGCGAAGGCGAGGTTCAAGACGACGCTGGATGCCACCAAAGCCTTCCACCAGATTCCTATGGCCACAGAAGAGGACAGGAGCAAGACGGCGTTTTGGTGGAAGAACCAGTTGTACCAGTACACCTCGATGGCGTTTGGGGCTGCTGGAGCAACGTCTGCGTTCGTGAGGATCATGGACTACGAGCTACGTCACCTGCAACATTGCACGGTGGCATACGTCGATGACGTAGTGGTCTACACGGACTCCACGCCCGAGCAGCATCTGAAGGACGTCGAGGAGGTGCTGCGCACGTTGGGAGACGCTGGCATAAGTAAGGCTGCACGCAGGCAAGAGCACCTTCGGGGCAGCCACTGTGGACTTTCTGGGCTACCGCATTGGGCACAACTCTATTGGTGCGCAGGAAGCAACAAAGTGCAAGGCCATCCAGGACCTCCCGAGGCCCCAGGACAAGACTGGGCTCCGTTCCATTCTGGGCATGATGAACTACTAGAAGGGCCTGGTGGGTGAGCCGGGGGGACCAAATTATTCTGAGATGACCCGCCCCCTCAACGACTTGCTCAAGAAAGAGATCATAGATATCAAGGGAGCTTGGGGGAAGGAGCAGGACCAGGCACTCCAGGACCTTAAGGACTCGCTCTGCGCTGGGAGATGTCTGAGGCCAATCGATTATGACAGGCCCCTCATATTGTACACCGACTGGAGCACCTATGGCATCGGTGCAGTGTTGGATGGGCCAGAAGGATGACGATGGAAAGGAGTACATCTGCATGGCGATCAGTCGTTCCTTGAGCAAGACGGAGAGGCAGTACGCCAGCTTCAAAGGTGAGATGCTTGCGGTGGTGTGGGCAGTGCGCACGCTGAGGCAGTACCTGCATGGCGTCCACTTCACGCTGGTGACCGATCACTCGCCACTCACCACCTTGATGGAGAAATCTGACCTTCAGGGACAGCATTTACGATGGGCAATCAGCCTACAGGAGTTCGACTTCACGGTGCAGTATCGCCCGGGAGCCAAGAACAGCAACGCCGACGTGCCATCTCGCTACCCATTACCGTCCACGACAGACGAGACTGGAGCAAGGCATGAGAGAGAAAAGGCAACTGCGCTTCACGCAGGCGTGGGAGAAGTTTACACGAAGGATTTTTGCGACAGCCTGTGCTTTATGCTGGCTGGGGACACTTCCCCAGGGGAAGAGGTGACGCCAGAGGTGCAGGTCGCCAACTACTGCAAGATGGTCGCCATAGAGCAGCTGATCACGGGACCGGTACATCGCTTGTTCGATTTGCACCATCAAGATGAATTGGAGTGCAATCATGCAGCCCTGTTCGACACAGACCAACCTGAGCTGGTGGTCGATTCTGGGAGATTAGCGAGAGCAGCCTGGAAGGCGCTGAGCTTGGTGAGACCCACGCGAGGCACGCATGGTGAAGGGAGTCATGTTGTATACAGCAATGAATACTTTGAAGGCGAGCGCATCTTGAAGCCTGAGAAGGTGGACACCAGAGTGCTGGACAAGCGATTCTTCTCGCAAGCTCGGGAGGAAGGTGTGGTGTGCTATGAGCCGTGTGGAGGCCTCTGTGCTGGCCTAGAGATGTTGCTCCGTAATGGAATGAAGGTGGATCGATACTTGTATCAAGATATATCATCGAGCAGTCAGACAGTGGCCAGAGCCAGGTGCACGGCGTTGCTGAGACGATATCCTGAACTTATCTCGCCCGATGCAATAGAGTTTGGGGCCCTACCTCACGATTTACGCGACACTACGAGCGCCGATTTCATACGAGCAGGGGCTCTTCAAGGTCGACAGTGGGTCATGGTGTGCGGGTTTCCATGCCAGGATCTCTCTCCAGCTGGAACACTCACGGGCTTGGATGACAGGCACAGAAAATTATTTTATGAAGTGGTTCGGCTTCGTTCTGTCCACGCTGCAGCAGCTACAAAAGCAGCGGCCTCCAGGCTATGTCCTGGAGAACGTTTCTCCGCTGTCGCACAGACCCGGAACCAAGATCAGGGACGAAGTGTTCCCGTACATTGCCAGCGCCATTGGTCGACCAGTGTCCTTTGATGCAGCACAAGCAGGCGCCTACGCTCACCGACTGAGGGCGTACTGGAGTAACCTGTTCCAGAACCACCAGTTCCGCTCCGTGATGGGCAAGGTGGCGAGGCCAGAACCAAGGGCGGGTCGTATCATCAATCTTATGCAAGGGCTGGCAGCCCAGGCCGGTGGTGAGGACAGACCGCGCACCCCACTATGTGGTGAACGTGGTGGGAGAACCATTGAGGGCTCTTCCCACCATCATGGCAACGCAAGGGTCTAGAGCATTCAGATTAGCGAGAATGGGCACCGTGGTGCGCACCGCCGACGAGGACACTGAGGAGGAATCCCGAGAGGTGAACCTCGACGAGAAATCGCGAGCTATGATGGGCTACAGCGCAAGTGAACTACTGTACGCATTGCGGATGGCCTGAACGACGTAGAATTGGCAAGCATTCTGGGCCTGGCCATGGATCGCAGGGCTATGGAACTGTTGATGGCGGTCGCAGAAGCAAGCAGGAAGGGACTTCCTCACAGCGAGGAGTCCCCAGTGGCGGAGAATTCCCCAGGACAGCCTATCGTTGTAGACAACAACTGGGCAGACCACGCGAGGTCGGACCTTCAGCAGAGGCAAGCTTTGCTGGCGGAATGGGTTGGAAATTCAAACGCATACACTCAGCAGGTGGCGAAGACTATGAGTCACCGTGACTGGGAAGAGAAATTGCAGACGATGTGCTCGCAAGGGCAGAAAGGTGCAGAAGGAATTGGTGCCCAGCGACAGAACGCGGGGACCAAGAAGAAGAAGAAGGAGTGGCAGCTCTACGCCATTGAACAGTACCGTCAGAGGCACAAGAGTCACTTCGTGAAGGAGGGCGCGACCCCACCAGCACGCGCTGAGGTGCCTGCTTGGAGTCCGTCTGGTAAAGACAAAGAGATGAGAGTTCCGAGGCTGGCATGTATGTACCACCAGATTTGTGGACTTGGTGGCCAGCGTTGCAGAGCAGCATGCTGACCGCGACAAGCATCGAGACATACATGATGATGCGTGGTGTCTCAGATGGCTGAAGTCCGATGGCAGCGTGAAATTGCCGGAGGATGAAGTTCGCCGAGTAAGGAGGCGCGCAGCACGGCACCGATGGGATGAGGCCACGGATGAGATCTACATGATCCCTCTGTCGGGCAAGGAGGTGAGGATACCAAAGCCTGCTGACCGTCTGACATTGGTCAAGGAGTATCACTCCAGGACTGGCCATTGGGGAATAAGGCGCACACAGCATCTTTTGTGGCAGCGACATTGGTGGGCCGACCTGAAGAAGGACGTGGAGGCAGTGGTCACTCAGTGCGAGACCTGCCAGCGAGTGAAGACTCATTACGCGAGGGAAGAGGCGTGCTTGTCCCCTCTTGATATCGTATCATTCATGTATCGTTGCTCGTTGGACTTGGCGTGGCCTTCAAGGAGGGTGACGAGGTCTGGTAACAGCAGGGTGCTCGTCATGACCGAGCACTACACCAGATTCATAGTCTGTGTGCCTATCCCCAACAAGGAGGCAAGCACCATTGCGGCAGCATTTCGCAGTCATGTGCTGGCTGTCTTCGGGGCGCCAGCCGAGTGCTTGGTGGATGGAGGCAAGGAGTTCGAGGGTGAGTTCGAGCAGCTATGCAGAGACTGTCTGATAGACAGGAGGGTCACCTCACCAGACTCGCCAGAAGGCAATGGTCTCACTGAGCGAGTAGTGCGTACGATGAAGTTCTGTTTCAAGAAGATCTATCGCCTTGGAAAAGGGCCTCGACTACGAGTGGGATGAACAACTCTGGCCACTGGTGCTGAGCTACAATGCAGCACGCCAGGAGTCCACAGGAGTGGCGCCGTTCACCTTACTGTTTGCCCAAGAGGCAGTGGTGCCGCCAGATCTGAAGCAGGCGCCTAGCATGGACTTCAGTCCGGAGGTCAGCGACGACAAGGACACCCGAGTCAAGGACCTCCTCCTGAGAGCACAGGTGGTGAGGCGGTTGATGGTGCATGCTGGCTGCAGTCTGGAGATTGCGCAGCATCGTGATACTTTACACTATGAAGGAAGAAGGGGTGGTGGCTACGAGCCTAAGCCACATCAGACACTTCTCGCGAAGCCGCCTGAGCGTGCCACCTAGTCCGAGCCGCGGACCCGAAAATAAGAATTTTCAAAAATAAAATTTTGCCACCAACTGTGCCCGCAGGATGCAGTAACGACACCACAAAAGGCACACCAACGACACCACGGTGGACAGCGCAACGGCACAATACAGATTTGGCCCGCCCGTACCCCGCATGTTACAGTGTCGGCCCGTACACCACACATATTTTTGAACGTGCAGGGCGAAACCGAGCTCCAAAACACGTCCATACAGCAAACAGAAACAACCCCAAAAAACACCCAGCTCACCACACCAAAAAGCATGGCCAAAACCGCCAACAAGCCCAGAATGACGTGCGCAGGGTCGTCAAAATCGAACCAAAAAACCAGTACGAGCGAGCAGCATCGCCGACCTCAGGGAGAAGCAACAGCTGGCTTGCCTGTAATCGAAAACATGCAAGCGTACGACCTGAGTTTGACGGCTCAGACTCAGAGTCGAACCACTCTGAAAAAATCACACCGCTCGGCCTGTCGGAGACCATATCCTCCGAGCAGGACGAGTTCACCACGCCAGAAGCTGATCGAGCAACCGGTATGGAGGGCATACAGCGAGAGGAGGACGCCACATCAGAACGCACTGACAGAACGCATCCACAAGACAGCACACCCAAACGACAGAAGGACAACGACAGAAGGACAAGAAGGTACACTTCGCTGGGAGTGAAATCCCTCCAAAACAAAAAACAAACAAAAAAACATCAAGACGGGCTACCCGGCACTGCCGGCCCCCGCGCCAGGAACCCCGAGGGGGCAACACCTGGTTACAAATCACAAGTTCCGCAGGAAGATCTGATAAGGGCGCTGGATCGACCCATCGACTACAAGAAAGTCGACGGCGCCCCTACAGAAAACATCCCAAGCCTCCTCGAACGCAGCACAGCCAAGAACGCGGAGAGCCCGCTGGAAAAGGTAACCAGAATCTACCAGCGCCGCCCCAGGGCCACAGAAAACCCGGAAGCGAGGATCTTCCACGCGGCCATCAGGTGGCACCTCGACCGCAGGGAGGTGCTGGTGGCCGAAGATCCTCCTGCACACGCTCTGAAGCTGGGGGTGCCCGTAGTACGTGGAGATAGACTCTCACTCATCCACGTACGCTCAGTCACAGGCAGCAGCCTGGACCCGAGTGACACGGGGCCCACGGGGTTCCCGTACACGGGCACACCCCAGCTCAAAATCGTCGACTTAGACGAAAACATCAAAGAGGTGCTCAAGTACCTAAGGTACTTGAACGCCCTCCTCTTCGACATCTCCGACTCGCCGGAGAACATCGTCTTTGATCTTCAAAACACACACGTCTGGCTCAACAGCTCTGACAGGGTCAGACAAATCGACCTGGCGTTCCAAAACAGACCCCTAGCCGCCTTCGTGCTGTTCAACCCAATCTTTCGGCTTCCACTGCACGTAGTACCACAGGCACACCAGACTTGCACCAGGGAGCAACCAGTGCTTCCATGCATCTACGTATGGTCCCCCTGGGCACCAGTTGAGGGGCCGGTGGCAGGACGCAGCGTCCTAGTCTACGGACCGCAGCTCAGTGGGAAGACCATCGAGGACGTTTCAAACATCCTCGCAACCACGGTCATCGAAAGGAAAGAAGTCAGACACGACCTGGGACAACTCGTGGACCGAGTCCGAAAAGGTACGGCGCGAGAATCCCCAGAGGACGCGGCCCTCAGAGAAGTGCTGCTGCTGGAAGCGGTTTCACCGGCGGCAGCAGAACTCATCATACAACGACCCTACCCTTGGGGCTTTGCCACGACCACCTGCTGGCTACCCAGTAAGGAAGTCAGCGACGAGGTTGCAACCAGAGAGGTGGTCATCGTCGACAAGAAACAAATACTTCTGGACCATCATCGTGGCCACATCGTACAGGCAATAGTGGAGCACGTGGAGAAGCTGACGGCTAACACCACCACTCTCACGGGCACGGACGACATCTTCGACTTCCACGTGCCATCCCGGCAGTGGGCACCATCGACACCGGGAAACCCATCGTCCTTACTACAGTGGAAGCGCAACGGCGGCGGATACACCATCAACTACTATGGCATATTTACGGAGAAAGCGTACGACGCCTTGTTGCCAAAGCGGGGAAGCAAACGGTAATAAGGGTCCTAGCAGGAGTAGACGACTCTGGCCGCCACATCACCACCTCAATCACCGTAGAGGTGGGGAGGTGGAGTGCAAAAGGTGCGGGCACCATATATACAGCGCCAAACCCCGCGGGCTGCACGCGGCAGAGAAGCACGCGGGGGGAGGATCGACGAGATAGCAGAGGAGGTCGCTTCCAAGCTCATCGACAAGGTCGAGTCGAAAGCCGACGAGGTCCTCCAACAGGCCGCGACCACCAACAAACAACCTACTCCCGAGACCAAGCAGCTCCTGAAAACCATCAACAAACAGTTGGAGAGGTTCAACGAATCGAAGCCCGTCACGCTGGACGAACTCCGCGACCTCCATAAAGAGCAGGAGCGCAACGCCGGGGTACGCCACACCGAAATCACGCAGGAGGTGAGGGGCTTCCACAAGACCTACCAAGAAACTGGCAGTGCTATGGTGAACACCCTCACTGCACTCACTGATCGCCTAACAGGTGACAGCAAACACCAAGCCCCTGAACAGCCACTCCGCTTCACCAAGAGGCCGGCACCACAGGCCACAACGGGAGACGACGAGTACGGGGGCATCCCGTACCGTGGCCCCAAAGCCGATCTCAAGAATAAACAGCCCCCACCCAAGAGATCGGCAGTCAACGCGGGGGACCGGGCGACTGAAGCAGAGCCACCAGCAAAACGGAGGGCGCAGGGGGACGCCCAAGCATCAGCACAAGTGGGGGCACAGCTTGGGAGCCCCCGAATCACTCCACCAGTCACAAGGAAGGTGAGAAGTCACACAACCCCCTCCTCTGCTGACCAATCCGCATCACAGCCCATCGCAACTCGTCAGTGGGATAATATCGCCATTGAACTGACAAATAACAGCTGTGTCACAGAGAACCAAAGAGGCCGCGGGGCTCCAAGACAGAGTGGCCTAACGGCACCAGTCACCAGGCCCCGCCACAAGGTACAAACCACACCGGACACGCCCCTTCCTGAACAATCAGCTGTACACACAAACACCATCAGAGAACTGACCAAAGAAAGGGGGTGCGATCGACCAGGGAAGCTGTCCGCCCCCCGGGACCGGGAGAGGAACCGATCACCTTGGGCTGAAGCCCCAGCCGGGGAAAGTAGCAAAAATAGAGCAGGCAGAACCAATCTTGCTAGCCTAAAATTACAAATAATAGTAATAGCTATATTGTTTGTAACTGTGAGTGCCACTGCTACTGGGAAGAATGCACCACCTCTGTGTTGAGGGACATCCTGAGGTACACCGTGATGTCACATTCCCCAGGCGATGCCTGCGCACAACTTGCCAACAGGCGATCAAGTTGCAGCCGCAGGTTGCATGGGAGAGTAGTCGCGACAATAGTTTCCTCCCTGTGCCCAGAAAATAACAGGGCGCCTCGACCAATTTCGCCGCTGGATCCGTGGCAGCTCTGACGGTGGGTTTGGGAAACAACTTCTCCGCCAAGACATCCATGCTGCGCATATTTGGGTTTCTGAAGCGGTAGTCCTGTAGGGCATCTTCGTCACAAATAGCGTTCACGATAGCCTCCACTGGCTTTTGTTTCACGTGGGTATCCTTAACCACTCCCTTCAGACGCTGAATGGCACGCTCCACCCACAACTCCATGGCTGCACCGACCTCGCCCAAATAGTGTTCTTGCCGAAACAGATACACCACTGCCAGCCTCATGTTGTATGTGAGCAGTTTCAATATACCTGTGTTTTCCATGATGTTTGCATGCGCTCGGAGGTGATCGCGTGCTGCCGCTCTAGCTCCTTCCACCTCGGCAGTACTCCACCCCGCGTGAGTTCCCGAAGCTCGCACATAGTGAAGCACAGCTCTGCGCAGCTGCTGCCAAGCGCCCTCCATCACCATATTCCACTTGGCGAGTTGATCACCAATCACCAGAGGGCTGTAGTAGATGATCCAGTTCAGGACGTCCTCCATTGTGTACATGCCTGTCACACAACCAACCATCCAACTGGGCGATGTAGTATGTCCCATTATACACACTACAGGTCTCCGAGGCGTGGCACTCATGGCAACGTCAACTAATGCAGGTTTGCGATGTGCGTAGCGCACATCCCTGACAAGCCTACTTAACTCACCGAAATATTGCACAATGTCGTTGTACTTGCGGATGACGTCGTGTGGAGGCTTCACGAGCTTCGCCCGGGCTTGCATTTCGTCCAGAATCGTCTTGGGCAAACTGAAGGTCGCGTCGGGTACCCCTGGCACTTTGCCCAATAATAGCTTCCAGAATCTCTTCGCCAGCCCGTATAACACGCAGTGCCCGAAGGGGACTGCGTATTGAAGCATGGGATCGAAGTACGGGATCAACTCGAGCGCACCGCGCCCATGCCGTCCAGTCATTTTCGGGGCTTCCCCTCCATCGGTTCTCGATACCAACCCAGCATGCCCGTGTTTAGAAAGCATGAGGAGCTCTTCGTCCGCATACACCTCGGATTTCCCCTGCACGGTTGTCATTGTTAGCTTCACCGGCTTGGCATACCCCTTGAAATACATTCCCTTCCCGCCGGGACCGCTCGTCCCTTCGAACAGACTGTAGGCATCAGCCCGGTAGCTACCAACTCCCATAAACCGCCCCATTGTGATCCGCATCACCGAATCCGCGTGCACCATTCCCAAGAATACTTTAAGTTTGTAAGTTCTCTCCAGGAAACTGTCGTACACCTCAAACCCGTGCATTAGGAGTAGCAACTCGGCTTCAAATAGTGCCCATATCACCAGGGGATTCTTCTCCTTTTGCCGGGGGCCGCGTGTAAGCCACAGCACCCGATGCCACATATCACGTTGACGAAACTGCAACCATCCATTGCGACACCCATCCCACATTGCGTTCATCCACCGTACGCCATTGGTATTCATTTACAAAACAGCATTCGCATCACAGCAGGCCCTTCATTTCCAAAGCGTACCAAGATGTGCAGATCCTCGCACTTTATCACGCCAGCACCCATGGAATATGACCTGGTCACAAAGAAAGCAGTTGTTATACTATATACAGAAAAAAGAAAAAAACACATCCATTCAGGTCGCAGCATCCGTGCTGCCACAAATACAACGAAAGCTGGGAAATCGAGGGTGATGGCGTCGCCATCGCACCCGATGTCCGAGTTCCACAGTTGGGCATCATCCGCGCCGGGAGAGAGGATCATCGAGCGGTGCTCCGCGTATTCCACACCAGGATCACCCCCCTCTGGAGGCGGCTCTACAGGTGTACTCGCTGACGGCGAAAGCAAGGCACCTCCGACGGCCTGATCAATACGTTCGGCCAGCGCTGCCGTCCAGAAGTCAAGTCCTGTTCGAGCATCCCGCCGGGCCCGTTGCTTGCAAAACTCCGGGTTACGCATCCAACGTTTTATAGTACGCTGCGGCGCGAAGTAATAAAACCAATCCCGTGGACGGAGCTCATCTCGACCATCGCTGGTACGTATGACCTCGAACCGTTTCTCCTTACACGTGCGCACCGGCGCACCGTCGGAGTTGGTTTCCAGTATTGTGTCACAGGTCTGGTTCTTGTCCCATGAGCTTCGGTCGTCGCCAGGGGGGTAATGTCGGCACCAATTCACGCATACATGCACGGCGTGGTCCATGTGTGACCCGGTCTTCAGAAACTTCCTCATTCTATATAGACTTGACGGAAGATTGCACTTTCCAGGCCCCCCCATGAGCATGATCAAAACCTTCAAAAACCTGTCGAATGCAGGCCTCGACCAATGTTGCGCCCTTCGCAGCTCCATGAAGTAGCAAACCGCCTCGCCCACCGTCAAGTGGTCGGCGTCGGTATCCCCCACGAATAACGGGTCGCCTGGCGCCATATCTGTGTTCCACTCCTCCTGGTCAGGTACGATGTCGTTCACGTCCGATTTCGTAGGGTCGGATCCTAACTATTCTAGGCTCCGACGGAGCCGGAGCCCAAGCATGCGCATACCATGCGGATACGGTCCACAACGGGTCTCACACATATTTGGACCCTACGGAGACGGAGCCTAGCACTTTGCAATCCATCGGGCATAAGGGATTCAAGGTCAAATACAAATAATTACGTTGCCATTGTTAGCTGCGTATTGCAGAGTTGATTGTTCACAATCAAACGATGCTAATACAATTCTACAACGCATGCAACTACATTAGTTGAGCATCATCCTCGTCACTATCATCACCGCTCTCATCATCACTGTGCTCTGGATCAACAAATGATAAATTGTATGCAGCGATGATCTCCTCCGTTGTGGGGCGCAAGAACATGTATTGCCAATTGTGACGAATGAACATGTAGGCCTGCAATAACTCGGGGCTCAAATTTCCGGCATGAAAGTTTGCAAGCAAACTACCAGCGCCACTGAAGACTTGCTCCACGTTGGCGGACGCGGCCTTCTTCGAGACGCAATCGGCGAAAAACACTGCCGCATGAACCGGAATTTGAGCTTCATGATCCATGTAGAAAGTCATCTGCTTTAACTCATCGTCGGAACACGGAGACGGGCCAGTACATGTCAGGATCCGACGAGTACGGATCCAACACATAACAAAATCCGATGGGGACGGTTCCCCATCGGATCCTGAGATCTTATGGGTCCATCGGAGCCGGAGCCAGGAGCTCTCAAGCTCCGATGGGGACGGTTCCCCATCGGATCCTGAAATCGTATGGCTCCATCGGAGCCGGAGCCAGGCGATCTCAAGCTCCGACGGGGACGGTTCCCCGTCGGATCCTAAGGTCGGTGGGCTCCATCCGGAGACGGAGCCCAGGGGAAAACGTGTCCCGTCTCCGAAACCCGGTCTGGCCCCGTACCCGTTGTTGACACTGGAATCTGGTGTAGTGCTCGGTCATGATGAGCACCCTATTGTTGCCCGCCTTGGTCTCTCTCCTCGAAGGCCATGCCAAGTCCAACGACCAACGATACATGAATGACACGATCTCAAGGGGGGACAAACACGCCTCCTCTCTTGCATAGTGAGTTTTCACGCGCTGACAGGTCTCACACTGAGTGACCACAGCCTCAACGTCCTTCTTCAGGTCGGCCCACCAATGGCGCTGCCACAGAAGATGCTGCGTGCGTCTTATTATGCCCCAATGGCCAGTTCTGGAATGGTATTCCTTGACCAGTGCAAGACGGTCAGCAGGCTTGGGTATTCTCACTTCCTTGCCTGACAGCGTGATCATGTAGACATCTCGTCCGTCGCCTCATCCCATCGATGTCGTGCTGCGCGTCTCCTTACACGACGAACTTCGTCCTCTGGCAACCTCACGCTGCCATTGGACTTCAACCATCTGAGGCACCATGCGTCGTCATGCACATCTCGATGCTTATCCCGGTTGACCTGCTGTTCGGCCACACTGGCCATCAAGTCCACGAACCTGGTGGTACTCGCCAACCTGGGAAGCCTCATCTCCACATCTTTGGCAGGCGGACTCCAAGCAGGCACGTCAACGCGCGCTGCTGCAGTTGCGCCCTCCTTCACGAAGTGGCTCTCGTGTCTCTGGCGATATTGCTCGATGACATAGAGCTGCCACTCCTTCTTCTTCTTCTTCTTCTTCTTCTTCTTCTTCTTCTTCTTGGTTCCAGCCTTCTGTCGCTGGGCCCCAATTCCTTCTGCACCTTTCTGCCCTTGTGAGCACATTATCTGCAGCTTCTCCTCCCAGTCACGGTGACTCATGGTCTTCGCCACCTGCTGAGTATATGCGTTCGAATTCTCAACCCATTCCGCCAGCAAAGCTTGCCTCTGCTGAGGGTCCGACCTCGCGTGGTCTGCCCAGTTGTTGTCTACAGCGATAGGCTGTCCTGGGGAATTCTCCGCCTCCGAGGACTCCTCGCTGTGAGGAAGCCCCTTCCTGCTTGCTTCTGCGACCGCCCCCTACGTTTCTAGACGGGTTCAATACACGTGTTGAACACGTATTGGAGGCATATTGGAGGCATATTGAAGACGGTATGCTAATATCTGGACATTCCAATACACGTGTAACATATTGGCCAAACTATTGAACCGCGATCAGCCTGGACACACGAAAATGAGTATGCTAGCATGGGCACCCAAATGGTGTCAGACTCACCCACTAGCACTTGGTATCATCTAAGGAAGGGTCTAGCGTTATGGGGACAAGTTTTCACGGCATTTGGACGCGTATCGCAGAAGTCGGTTCTGGGGGGCTTTTTGAATTGGGGCCCCGATGTATTGAAATAAGGCAAAACGATTGGAGGGGTGTTCAATATGTCTGCAACCGCCTGCAACACACGTATTGAACATGTGTTGAACACATGTTGAAACATTCACGCATAAGGAATCGTTCAATACATGTGCAATATGTCTACAATCAGATGAATCATTCAACACGTTTGCAATATATGTGTTGAACACATATTGAAACATTCCCTCATGCAGAATATCTTTAATACATGTGCAATATGTCTACAATCAGAGTGAATTATGCAACACATGACTGCATGGGGTAAAGGGGTAAGACCCCCCTGCTGCTCACATATAGCATAATACTTACAATACGTCCGCAATACGTATCTGGTATATTACAGGTATATCAAATGTGTACAGAGGCACTACTATGCGTCATCACACTTTCTGTAGTACCACATTCCAGTGGGGATGTCGGTGAGCCCTGCGCATCGCACGTGCATAGCCTCTTTGCAGCCTGCCCTCTCACACAGAATGTCTCTTACCCATCTTTATGTTGGCTGCAGCCAACATAAAACCCAAAGTTCCGAAGCATATTACTCATGGTTAATGATACATATTGCTCCAAAGCAACGTTGTTTGAAGGGCTACTAGACCTTTTAAAAATTGTCAATACGTGGTATACCTTCTTACACCCATGGGGGCTTGCATAATTGTGCCCTAGAGTTGGGGTATGATCGCGAAAATACAAAATGCTCCTTATGTTGGCTGCAGCCAACATAAGAAATTTGTGCAATGTGAGCGGCATGAGAAGGGCATTGAAAAATCGAACACCTATGTTGTCAAGATCTCGAGCTGCTCTTTCTGCAGTGTCTTGTCAAAACTTTCATCCGAGTTCATCTTGACCCTCAAAATATCGATCGAAGTAACATGGGTATGTAAACACCCAAAATTCCTTGGAAATTCCGCAGATTTTCATATTCTCTTGAATAGTAACCCAAATTCTCGCAGATGACTTCGAGCGTCCCAATGTTGTTAACGCATGTGTGAAAGAGAACATCCCCGCCGTGATTTTGAGCTAATAAAATGTACAATCCGGTACCGACAGCTCCCGGCATTGTCAGCAAGGCTTATGTTGGCTCCAGCCAACATAAGGGGCCCTAATGTTGGCTATAGCCAACAGATGGGTAACAGACAAGAAGGAGCTCGCCACCGACTCTACACTTCCCGCATGTGTCAAAGTGACCATCACTACCTACGGGCCTATCAACGAGTGCAAGTTTCTCCATATTGCGGTCGCTCGTATCAAGTATCACCGCTGAATCCATGGTTCCATGCAGGGGTGTTTGACTATCACTACTTGCGCTTGGACTTGATTGGCCAGTAGGTAGGGCTCTCGGTTGTCCATAGTGTACTTGGAGGTGTCCCATGGGTTGAAGGTGTACTAAGCCTTGGACACCTTGTCCACGCCGAGGATGGAGTTCTTCAGCTTGAAGCTTGCGATCTGAGCTTCCGTGGGCACGGGTAGCCAATCACACTTTAAAAAAGTGTAGAGCACACCGCCAATGGTAACCCGCAGAATGGCGTTGATGATACCATACCTGCGCACGAAATGTTCAATATTTTTGTAATATAATACGTACAACATATCCTTAGTATGTTGGGAACGTATTGCATATATGTTGCAGAGATATACGAAAAGGCAAAGAAGCATGCAAACTGGTGGTTGAGGTCGTACCTGTCCTCCCACTCGTCATCGGCATCGGCATCATTCTTGGGGAAGGATGCGCGGACGAAACACTGGGTTGTCACTATCCCTTTGTCCCCGTCTCTAGTGCGATAGAAGACACCGCCGATGTTCACCTTGTTGTACTTGGAACACATGGGTTCGGGACCCATCATGAGCGACTTCTCGTAAGCCGTGTATTGACGACCAAGCCATCCTTCAGGGTCCTCCAATGGACCGAACGCGATCGCGGGCACAACACCCACCTCTTGTCGGTTCCGCAGTGCTTGTTTAGAGCGCGCGGCATTCTCCCTGTGATGACAACATATTCTTAGTATACTTACAATATATGATAAACATACAGAAACAAGTTGACAATATGTTGCAGGTATACTACAGATAGTACATGCGTGCGAGCTTGCAGGTTGCACCTCCGTCGGAACAGGTCGTACTCAGCATGTTGTTGAAAAAGCTTTCGGTAAGCGGGAATACTCGCTCGCATCCAGCGGGTGAGTTGGTCAATCTCCAAGGACGTTAGCTCCAATGGCTTGCCCTTCTCCCCGAAGGTAGTGACCACGATGCCGGGAGCGGGGCCCGCCATCAAAGCCCGCGGGACACGGCCGGCAGCAGCTCTTTCTCGGTTCAAAAGCATGGTCAGGATGCCTCGTAGGGAGCGCAAGGTTTTCAACCTTAGATAGCCGTTCATGATGCTTGCCACGGGGAACGCATTGTTCTTCACCCACCTAGCTAGCTTGCCATTCATGGACTCGAAGGCATACATCCACCATTCACGCACAGGTCCGAATCGCAGGAGCAGATCGGCACAGTGCCAGATTTTATGGGTGTTGATTGCAAGCCACTGTGGAGGACCATTCGCTTCCAAGTCCTCAAAGAAAAGTCCGGTCGGCTCTCTCAAATACTCCATATCCTGCACGTACGAATCAATACGTTTGTAACATATATTCAACATACCCGTGACATGTGGAACTCATATCACACCAACATTGAATACGCACCCGAGGTTCTATGGAATGCGCAGTGCATTCCCGTATGATGATATGCGCAGTGCATTCCCGTATGATGATAGTCAGTTTGGACACAATGTCCTGCAGCGCATTGTCGACTTCACCATCATCGCGAGGCCAAGAGGACAATACCGCCAATAACTTGGACTCGAAAGCCTTCAAAGCCGCATGCGCCTTGAGGTGCTTTGCGTATTTTGCGCCGTTGGAGGCGGTTGAGGTGCGCAACAAATGCTTATGCCCATCGCCCCACCGGGTGTCTCCCCGCAACTCCTTCAAGAAGGCGAGTGCTGTTTCCCGAGAACGTAAGGTGGTCGAAGCCTTCGGACGCGGTGGGATCCCCCATGGACCGTTTGTCATTTTGTACACCTCATGCGGTTCCCCTGTCCGTGTTGCCGTATACCGTCAACACATGTATGACATATTGAACACAATTACAGAAATGTTGCACTAATACAAAACTCACCTTTCGAATTCTGCACCCACTCTGTTTGCCCCCATTCTGGGTGCAGGCCCTCCTCCTCGGCAAATTTGCGCGCGGCCTCGTTGAAATCCAGCCCAAGCAGCGTTGTTGCAAGCCTGTTTCCCAAGTTCATGATTTCGTGCATAGGATCATAGAGCCAATCCAACGCCAAGTTAAAGTACGACAACCTTGCGAATGCGGCGGGCAACTTGAATCCGGTGGCCGAGAAACGTTCCGCCATGTCCGCTTTCGACCAACGACCTGATTTGGAAAGTGCCTCGTGTATTTCGCCCATTCGCTTGACAAACTCATGCGTGTAGTTCTCCGGCGGCCCTGCATGGCACGTGCACAAGTAATACAACATATCTGTGGTATGTTGCAGGCATGTTGATGCATGTTGCAAACATGCTGCAAACAATCCCTTACCTTGCACTCCCGCCGGCTAGTGGAGGGCTCGTGGGTGCCTCAACATTGGGCGGCGGGGGGGACTCCTTGCTTTGGGCCTCGTGCGCCTCGGGGGGCGCCTCGCCCGCATCTCTGCACAATATCGTCCCAACATGTGTTGAACATCCCATCAACATGCTGCAACCATCACGATAGCGTGCTGCAGCACTATTGCAGCGAGCCACGTGAGGAATGGTGGGAGGGAAACCATGCCCCACGAGAGTCCCTTACCTTGCACTCCCGCCGGCTAGTGGAGGGCTCGTGGGTGCCTCAGCATTGGGCGGCGGGGGGGACTCCTTGCTTTGGGCCTCGTGCGCCTCGGGGGGCGCCTCGCCCGCATCTCTGCACAATATCGTCCCAACATGTTTTCAACATCCCATCAACATGCTGCAACCATCACGATAGCGTACTGCAGCACTATTGCAGCGAGCCACGTGATGAATGGTGGGAGGGAAATCATGCCCCACGAGAGTCCCTTACCTTGCCTCTTGCATGCCACGAATCCTTTCGACAATCCGTTGCAAGCAATTAGGCACCGGTGGAACAAGTCGAAACGATTTCCCCTTAAAGGTTACCGTTGCCGGTTCTAGCTCCAAGATGTCGGAAGGTGGTAACCAAGTCGGCCACGCGGTATTGTCTGGAGATAAATCGTGCGCCAATCTGGAGAAATCGTGCGGGAGCAGTCGCGTTGGCAGCCACTTATGATGCCATACCGTGTCCACTTCCACATAGTGCGGATCGACTTTCCTGCAAGGTGTTCCAGGATCCCTACAATACAATCTCAATATGTATGCAACATATGGTAACCATGTTGCATACATGTAGGAAAGAGTCCTGTGAAGCAAGAAAGACACAACCTCGACGTGGAGAAGAAAGTGAAAGGGTGCTACCTCGCGGACAACTCCAGTTCCCTCGTAAATATTGGAAGATGTGGAGGCGCAATCCACACCGAAAGGCGTTCCTTCTTCGTAATCGTTTCATACTCCGGGTCGCGGAAGCCTTCCGCGGTACTCCAATCTTCCGGGAATATGAGCTTGATATTGGGAGGGGGTTTGAGCGATGTACCCTCCTGAGCATTGGAAGGTTTGATCGGCTCTCGATCGGCTAAGCACCCGCCTTGCGCGGGATTTCTCATCGCGCGCTTGGCTAACGAAGATTGTTGTACGGGGGGGGCGCCTTCCCTTGGACGAGGGCGGCGGCTCTAGCCGAAGGCAAGCCGGTTCGATGTCGCTCCGCATCACTTGGTGATGATGATTGAGGGGATCGTTCATGGCGAGGTCGCTTTTCACCATGAACAATTTGATCTCCTCGGACCATACTGCATTGAAGTCCCCTTTACCACGCCCATCACCCTTCGAAAATGTACTGCAACTATGTTGTAATATGTTGGACATATACTGCGGACATATTGACGATATGCTGAAGGAACTTTCAAGTAAAGCAATAACCCAAAAGTAGGTTTTCGGACCCCCCCCACAAAAAACGCACACAAGCTATGTCGCAAAATATAGCTCCTGAGTCCATATAACAAGTCTCACCAGAATTGAAGAACATGTTTTTTCAACTTTTTTAGGGCTCACTTCAACACTTCCGCAGCATACTGAAAGGGGGGGCTAAAGGCAGGGCTCAAGGTCTTGAGCCCTCACGTATTGAAGTGAGCCCTCACGTATTGAAGTGAGCCCTCACGTATTGAAGTGATCCCTGCCTTGAGCTCTGCAGGCGGTTGCACGCGGTTGCACGCATATTGACCTTTACAAAAATTTAAAAAACTTTTTAGAGGAGAATCTGTTCAATACTACTTCAATACGTGAGGGCTCATTCTAATACGTTACAACGTTAGCGATTGCAGGCGTATTGAAATGGCGTATTGGAGATGTATTGAAAAATGCTGATGTCAGCTTTGCCAGTGCCAGGTCAGACGGATCGTCGCAAAGCTGACCTGGCACTTTTTCAATACATCTCCAATACGCCATTTCAATACGCCTGCAATCGCTAACGTATTAGAATGAGCCCTCACGTATTGCAGTAGTATTGAACAGATTGAACGATTTTCGGGGAAACAATTTTGGAATTTTAATTTTTAGGAGAATCTGCACCCCTCGTTCGTGAATCGAACGGCCGAAATCGTAACTCAAGAAGTACCCCCAAAATACTCAAGAAGTCCCCCCGAAATGGCCCAAAATATGGTCTGAAGACATTCTTCACTGGGACTCGAACACATCACCTCAAGGGTGTGAGAGCGACGCTCAACCACTAGACCATTACGATGGATTGATTTAGTTTCAGCGTAGTCATTGTTAATTATCTCCGATGCAATGTCACTGAGAGTCTGAGACATCGCATCGTATCGCATCGTCATCATCGTCGATCGTGCTCGCATGACGATGACGAGTCGATCCGATGTGACTTCTGAACGGCAGGGAAAGTTTTTGAGCACTTCGATTTTTCTGAACGGTCAAGTTCAAACTCACGTTATTGCACTCTTCACAGTTCGCCGTCAGCAGTGTTGCAGCAGCCTCACCAGTGAGTTGCGTGCTGTGATATTTTTAATTCTCACAGGTTGCAATATGGCACTGGTTTGCAGTGCATGTTTTGGTTATCGAGAACTTGACAACATGGGTCTTCGATTTTCTAATGCCCTTTTCATGCCGCCCCTATTGCCCACATTTATTATGACCACTTATGTTGGCTGCAGCCAACATAAGGTGCATTTTGTCTTTTCGCGATCACGCCCTAGCTCTAGGGCACAATTATGCACGCGTCCGTGGGTGCAATCAGGTATATCACGTATTGACAATTTTGTAAAGGTCTAGTAGCCCTTCAAACAACATTGCTTTCGAGCAATATGCATCATTAACCATGAGGTATATACTTCGGAACTTTGGGTTTTATGTTGGCTGCAGCCAACATAAAGATGGGTAAGAGACATTCGCCACCTTCTGGTAGAGCTCCTCTGGTCGATGTGGCAGAGTGTTATCCTTGAGGGAGTGTCGATTGACGCCCCTAAGGTCCACGCAGAAGCGCGTCTGGGTCCACAGGCCAGTCTCATGATCCTTCTTACCAGCCACGACGACGTTGCTCGCATGTCTGCAATGCTTGGCTGCAGGCTCAATGAAGCCATACTCCAGCAATTCCTTGCAGTGGATGTCAATGATCTCTTGTTCGCCCGGGCTGTACTTCCTAGGTCTCTGGTAAGCAGCCTTGGACTCATCCACAAAAGGGATGGAGAACGTTTTGTGCTCTGCCTTGCCCTTGTAGCCTGTCAGGTCGTGAGGGCTGTTGGCGAAAGTGCCCTTGCATCTGCGAAGGACAGCTCGCATTTCTTCCCAGTGCTCCTCCTTGAAGTCAGGATGCCCTCCAAACGTGGCATTGAGCTCAGTGTCGAGCCACGCTGCCTCGTCTTTGGTCACGGTGGTGTCACCCAGAGGTTGAAGCTCGTCCAGCACGGTATACGGCAAGACCTCATCCTGCTCCGCGACATTGGCCTGCCAACCCGGCTCCCATTGCCTCGACGATTGCTGAGCCTCCCAAGAAGTGCAGGGTGACGCACTCCAGGCACTCCGCGTGGGTGACGTGACGCCATGCGCAGGCATGTTCTCCGTCAATGCGCCAGCAACCCACAGGATTCCGCACAAAAGCAGAAAAATCGCAAAATTCTGTTGAACCGCACTGCGGCTGCCGGCGAGTTCGAGGCGAAGAAGCACGCCACTAATCTCCACCCCCCGAGCGCCAAGCGAGAACTCCCACCAGCAGCAGTGGAGATCACCAGCGCAAGGACAACCATGAGGTAAGCGGCTTGCGCGAAACGACGAAGTCGGAGATTACGCCGAAGCTGTGCCCAACGCGACGCAAAGCGAGGCTTGTTCAACCTGGCCGGCAAAGCGGCCCTACAAATTTAGAACCTTGTGTTTACCTTGTGTTTCGAGCCAAGTAGGGCCCTACTTGGGCAATGTCGGCAGTAAAATGGCAAAACCGGCCCAAATCGGGTGAAATGAAGTTTCCGATAGTTTGGATTTTATTGTAGATATCGATGGTTTGGGTCGATGTAAGACATATGGAGCGAAGTTTTGGGTGGAATGGCTTTGGTAACCTCACTTTTTGAGGCCTCAAAGTTGTGCTACTCGGTACCTGCCCTGTACTTGGGGCTGTACCTGGGCTGTACTTGAAAACATTGGAAAAAATATTTTCAGAATCTGTTTTTTTGGGCTATTACGCTTATTTAGTCCTTACTATGGACAGTCTCCAAAGATTTAACTGAAAAAACATTTTACACTTCCTGTTACAACACCTCAAAGTTAGGTCAGTATGGGCATTGGGTAGGTAAGGGGTAAGTAGGGGGCAATACCTACCCTGTACCTGGGCTGTACCTGGGCTGTACTTGAAAACATTGGGAAAAAATATTTTTGGAATCTGTTTTTTTTGGGCTATTACGCTTATTTAGTCCTTACTATGGACAGTCTCCAAAGATTTAACTGAAAAAACATTTTACACTTCCTGTTACAGCACCTCAAAGTTAGGTCAGTATGGGCATTGGGTAGGTAAGGGGTAAGTAGGGGGCAATACCTACCCTGTACCTGGGCTGTACCTGGGCTGTACTTGAAAACATTGGAAAAAAAATATTTTTAGAATCTGTTTTTTTAGGCTATTACGCTTATTTAGTCCTTACTATGGACAGTCTCCAAAGATGTACATGGCAATGTCTGATCCTCAGCAAGGCTCTATATCAATATTTCCGATAACCGATACTATCGATATATCGTATTTATCGCCGATTATCGGATTGCAATGTCTAACTGTCGATTGTGCAGGTTTTGGTGTTCCATATTTAATTTATAACAAAATACATATAAATGACCAAGTAATCGATTATTTATCGATTGTGCCGATTATCGATACCGTTTTTCGGATATCGGATTGTATCGATACCGAAAAACCAAACCGATATAGAGCCCTGATCCTCAGTACTTGAGTATAGATGCATGATAGGTAGGGCCCTACTTACCCTTGTTTATGTCTACTAAACATGGCCATACTTACCCTGTACTTGAGTATAGAT
>LGRX02035917.1:35064-61866 GCA_001247695.2 Cymbomonas tetramitiformis | reverse complement strand
GATATAGTTGACAGCAGCTGGGCACAGGCCGTGTTGCGCCCCGTGATATAGTTGACAGCAGCTGGGCACAGGCCGTGTTGCGCCCCGTGATATACACGACATCGGTAGCAGACTCTTACCTGGACGGAGTGCACCCTGTGGCCTGGGCGCACGTGTGTCAGCAGATGCCAATCCAACAGCATCTGCAACTTCGACGAGATGCGTAGCTTCTACACTCGCACCTATTCACCACACAATGCAAACTATTAAGACAGGGCCCAGCCTCGAAAGTAAGTGTTGGAACTTGCTTACAGATCGCTGTGCAGGAGCGCTGCGGTTTAGCCTTGAGATAGCAGCACAATATGGCACAGCATGTTGCTCGATGCTAGTTTTGATATTCGGCCGTGAGGGTGCAGCAAAAGGTACGGTGCAGCACGCGGTGTAGAGGTGCAGCGCGCGGTGAGATGCGAGCCAACAGCAAAGAAACAACTCTCATCTTCAAAACCTCCGTCAAGTTAGGTAACCTTTGATAACAAGTGTCAACGGTGGTGACGAAGGCGTACGTAACTTCGGGAACATCGGTAGCAGACTCTTACCTGGACGGAGTGCACCCTGTGGCCTGGGCGCACGCATGGCAGCAGGTGCCAATCCAACATCATCTGCAACTGCGGCGAGATGCGCAGCTTCCGCACTCGCACCTATTCACCACATAATGCAAACTATTAAGACAGGGCCCAGCCTCGAAAGTGTTGTACAATGCTTACAGATCGCTGTGCAGGAGCGCTGCGTTGAGATAGCAGCACGGTATGGCACAACATGTTGCTCGATGCCAGTTTTGATATTCGGCCGTGAGGGTGCAGCACAAGGTACGGTGCAGCACGCGGTGAGGTGCAGCGCGCGGTGAGATGCAAGCCAACAGCAAAGAAACAACTCTCATCTTCAAAACCTCCGTCAAGTTAGGTAACCTTTGATAACGACTGTCAACGGCGTACGTAACTTCGGGAACATCGGTAGCAGACTCTTACCTGGACGGAGTGCACCCTGTGGCCTGGGCGCACGCATGGCAGCAGGTGCCAATCCAACAGCATCTGTAACTGCGGCGAGATGCGCAGCTTCCACATTCGCACCTATTCACCACACAATACAAACTACTAAGACAAGGCCCAGCCTCGAAAGTGTTGTACCATGCTTATAGATCGCTGCGCAGTAGCGTTGCGGATATATATATGCATACAGCAGCGCTGCGCTTACATATGCAAACAACAACTAAAAGCATTGGAAACATCATTTACAGACTCGCACCTATACGGCATAGAGGTTGTGTCTCGGGCGCTCGCCCACCAACCAGTGCTTCATCGACCGAAGTCGCGAGACGCTGAGATGCTCCAACACTTGAACCTGTTCAGGCCGAACTTCAGATCCAAATCAATGATAAGCTATATCAAACACGTGTTGCGGTCGCAAAAAATGCTGACTGCGTTGTTTGATGAGAGCACAGTGCAGTTGGGTTACCAATCAAAAAAACAAGAACTGGCTCACTATGGGGAACAAGCAATTTGATTAGGCACTCACGTGAAGCCTCGGAGGCAAGCTGCTTGGCGAGTTCCTCTTGCCCAGCGTTGAGGAAAACCCACCGCGTCGTCATGGTGGAAAATATAGCTCGAAGTTCTTCCTTGCTTAACTTGATTGCGTTGGAAGTGTTCATCGCTGTTTTTTCTAGTATATCAAGTGACGGCTTATCATTCAGTTTCTCTTGAAAGCGGTCTTCACCAAGTGTGGCTAGACACCAAGTACGCAAGCGAAAAACAGCTATAGACGCGGTACTCAGACCAAGCTCTACTAGATCCTCGTTAGGGATATGTTCCTTCAATACGTCAAGTGAGAAACCTTCTCTCACGAAATCAGTGAGGTGCTGACGCAAAATGCCGTTACCTAAAAGCGTTTCCACGGTCAAAGGAGGAGCCATCTGAGACTATATAAAGTCTAAGTTATTGCAATTGCGTGGTCTTGGACTGTTCCGATAACGTTTGTCTGGTAGGCTGGGTGAAGGAATTTTGTATCATTGAGTTTTTGCATTGCGTGAGTCTGAGTTGTCGATCGTCAGTGGTTACATGTGTCCGGATTCTCTCGACCCTCCGGACAGGTTGAGGTTCTACTTGTAACTTGTCCGCAGGGTGCCTCCGTAACCCCGCGGACGCATGTAGATGTCGACCCCGCGGACAACGTATCGACCCCTCCCCCCCGCACAAATTGCCAATGCCTTCCACCCCCCATAGGACAATAAATGGAACGACCCTTAGCGCCCGAGACCCCTGTTGAGGAAGAGACCCCCTTAGTGGGAGTACACAGTACTAGTGTACGGTGTAATAAGGTGTCATAGTGAAGCACTGACACCTCATACTGCATGATACTGTAGTAGAAGCATCTGATAGGTTAATGAGACTTGGCCATGCTGACTAGGATTAACTCCGGGAGTTGAGTGAATAAGTAATGGCCAAGGCCAAAGAAACAGTTGAGTTTCCAAGAGTAAATACAGCCGACATGGCAAAAGATGTAATCCTAATTCTTATATGCAAGTAATATGCATTGAGTCTGGACATAGATCCTAAGAACCAACATAGTTTGGTTAGCATTAAATAAGATATAGAGCATAATATAGAACCTTGCACTATATCTTATCCACAAGTAGTTTCACAGTGACTGTTAAGTAGAGGGTTTAGTACTGCCTCCTACAAGGACAAAGGTGCTCAAGTAGATGTCGGGTCGAGGACAGGGTGCTCGAATAATCTCCCGGTGTCAAAGGGCACGCGGGGTGAAGATGGTGGCAAAGAGGACGAAGGTGCTCAGCCGAATTTGGCGAAAACGAAGATGGTTACCGCACAAGGTACGGGATCAAAGAAAATGAAAGCGTGAGCTAACTCGCCAGTGGTGAGGCCCATAACCTGACAGAGACGGCGAAATAAACGGTGGGTATAAACGACAACGGTGGAATATACGCGTGTTTTCAGTCTCCACAAACTCTGTGAAGTTGGGACGAGATGCTCGGGTGGTTTCGCAGTCTAAGATGAGATAATAAAATAACATGGTGGTTTTATTATCTGTCGGAACTGATGCCGGGCAAGATGCAAGTGACACCACAAGGCGAGGTGTGACACAGGAAGAGACAGTCACCCCCAATTATGGGAGGGCGAAAGTCTGTTTCTCCATGAATATCCCACTAATGTGCTTGCGAACATCCTAGACTGATGAGTCGTTTACTCCGATGCATGATGGGATCATGCCCCGATGATGGTACCTTGAGAAGGTGGCTTGCAACCATGCATTGATATAAAAAGCGGAGCTTGTTGTAAGCTACTCACATTTTGGTGAACCGCTACAAAACCATCAGTTCGTCTTTCGTTCAAAGACACTCGCCTTGTATCATCTATGTCTCTTACCCATCTTTATGTTGGCTGCAGCCAACATAAAACCCAAAGTTCCGAAGCATATCACGCATGGTTAATGATACATATTGCTCCAAAGCAATGTTGTTTGAAGGACTACTAGTCCTTTAAAAGATTGTCAATACGTGGTATACCTTCTTACACCCATGGGGGCTTGCATAATTGTGGCCTAGAGTTGGGGTATGATCGCGAAAATGCAAAATGCTCCTTGTGTTGGCTGCAGCCAACATAAGAAAATTGTGCAATGTGAGCGGCATGAGAAGGGCATTGAAAAATTGAACACCTATGTTGTCAAGATCTCGAGCTGCTCTTTCTTGAGTGTCTTGTCAAAACTTTCATCCGAGTTCATCTTGACCCTCAAAATATCGATCGAAGTAACATGGGTATGTAGACACCCAAAATTCCTTGGAAATTTCACAAAATTTCACATTCTCTTGAATATTAACCCAAATTCTCGCCGATGATTTCGAGCGTCCCAATGTTGTTAACGCATGTGTGAAAGAGAACATCCCCGCCGTCATTTTGAGCTAATAAAATGTACAATCCGATACCGACAGCTCCCGGCATTGTCAGCAAGGCTTATGTTGGCTCCAGCCAACATAAGGGGCCCTAATGTTGGCTATAGCCAACAGATGGGTAACAGACATCTACATCTCACGCGCAAGTCATGAGCTCATGACAGTTGGTATTCTCGTCATGTACAAATATGTGTTGTGCCAATATGTACATGGTATACATATTAGGCTAGCATAGATCTAAATATAATATCATTCATATACATATTTCCTATACCGATTGCTGTATGTATCAGATTTGAGATCACAGCGCTGGCCGGGGCGTGTGGGCTCTCAAAATGGGTCAGGCGTGCCAGATATGGCGCGCTGGCGCGTTCAAAGCGCATCCTTGCTCGACATAAGATGAGGCTGATCAGCTGAGGAGCTCAGCTGAGGATGAGCGTTACTGCTTGAAAGTTGAAACAGTAACTCTTAATATTAAATATAATATTGCTGTTCAGCTTGTGCACACCTTCCGCCTGTAATCGTGGAACTCAATCGGTCGCGAGGTGTATGTTGGTTTCACATCAGATATATACTGAGAATATACACTGGTTTTCCTGTGTTCTACGTCCGTAAGCTGGGGAAATCCTCGCAGGTTGTGTATTCGTCACCGCTCACAGTTTTGCTCAGTAGTTAAAGCAGACGGATGACGAGCTATGACAAATGGGATAAATTCGTTGCAGAACTGAGCGATGATGATGACGATTGTGCTCAGGCAAGATACCATATTTTTCTGAGTGTGACAAGCATGCGTGAACAGCACCAATTTAGCAAGTTGCCTTCCGATAGTGCCGCTTTCCAGGTCTTACTCGGACAGCTGTATATTTTCAACAGATCGAACCTGAACAGATCGAACGTGAACCTGAGCTCCCCAAGCCAGGAGTTGGTAAAGAGCTTTCAGCTACTGGGAAAATTCAACCTTCAGGTGGTTAATGAGTTCTCGCCCTCTTGTGTTGTCGGCAATCCTGCCTCGCTCATAGGTGCGGATGTGGAGTCGGTCCTTCCTAAGTAGCTTGCACGGTCGTCGCAGGAAATCGGCCTGGAAACGCGAGAGGCAATGCCTTGAGTACGAACGCGGACTATAACTTCGAGGTGAATTAATTTCACCATCTGCTCACCTACCCTGTGCACGGATTTCCTCAGACACCTCACTTACTCTCCCATTGAAGGCCACCAGGCTAGCCTTGTAGCTGCTGTGTTGTGAACCGCCTGGAGCCAATACTCTTGTCCACTTTTCTATCGTTACGCCTTCTACCATGTTCTTTGGTATCTTTTCAGTTCGAAATAAACAGCTTCAGCTGGAACGAAGACAGCGAGCCTGGGAACGTCATCATCGAGTAAGTTCCTCGACATTTTGGCCGTGAATTCTCTCCTGGAGAACGTCGATGTCGGAGCTGAGCAACCCTGCACGGTGTTTAACATCAGTTCTTCTATAAAACCAGAGAATGATAAGGTGGCTGCGCTTTATTCTGCAGGATTCCCCTGACGCCAATTGGTCAAGTGCTCCAAGAGAAGGTGCCAGCACAATTTCTAGCTATTGTGCGACGATTTAGATATCACTGAAGGCTTGCGGCGACAAAAAGAAAACGCTTATTCTTTTCGCTTCCTGTTGCAAGTCCGTCCAGTCACTCTATTCTCAATTGTTGTGCAACTGAGTAGGAGAAGGTTTGTTACTGTCACGCAGGTGCATTTCAACTTTTCCGAGCAGAGCTTTCAACTTTCTGTCCAAAACGAAGCCAAGTGCGCCTCCCCCAGTCGTACGCGTGTGGAAATCTTGAAACGAGGTTCCAGCAGACGTTCCAGCAGAGCGCAGGGGCCTGGAAGACGACATCGGGAGAGTGGATGCGTGGGGTGCCAGGCAAACCTACCGGTTGGTGGTAGCAAAATTTCCAGCTGGCGGCATCATACCTTCAGGTAACACATGGTGTTGGCTCAAGTGTGTATCGCGCTTGCTCCGCGTTTAGATGAGGCACATCGCCACACACTCCGTCATATTCTTATGCTGACGTGTGTATAAATTGACCTACGGACAGCTTGCAGCGGTGAAGTCCGCTGCGCAGGCGGCAAGACGCAAACTTCGAGCAATAAGGTGTGGATACTTTCAGCTTTGTTACAGAAAACCATCTCAAAGGACTGATCGTTCAATAGTTTGTCCTCGCTCGAGTGCCCGTGTCATACAACAGGGGTTGCGCCTGGCAAGAGCTATTTCAGTTGCTTTACCGATCGTTTTCACCTATTAAATCCGATACGGTGCGTCACGCAGATACTAGTTCGATTACGGAAGCTACAGCCAGACGTGATATGGGGTAGGCGGCTCCGACCTGAACTTGAGTAGCTTAATGACGTATCTGTCATGCTTGTCTTCTCTCGACAGTTGTGGAGGCTGACCGAGTGTCTGCTCCGGGTTCGAACGCCAGGGCGATTAGGTGACGTGGCGAAGGAAAAGAAACGCCCAGTTATAACCATAAATGATTACTCTTGGTCGGATGGGAAGCAGACCTGCACGGTACGATGTGCTATGGTTGCCGGGCCGCACTTGATCCTTAAGGCAAGCGACTGCGTGCGGCTGCGGGGATCAGCTACAAGTTAGCAGCTGAGTGGGCTTGGGGCCGCTTGGAGCGAACAGATATACATCAAAGTGCCAGAAGTGCACTTGCTTCCGCAGAAGCAAGTAAAGGTAGGGCTCGCTTTATGCTCGTGGACTCCCCACCTCAACCAAGTCCCACGTGTACGATGTATGCTATGAAAGGGATGCCTTGAGATCCTTGCTACTGCCTGTGTTCTCTCCCTGTCACCTGCACCGAGCAACGATGCCCCGCGCCCTCTACCGTTTTTCTGGCAGCCTTCTAACGGATGCCGGCTTATGTTCAGTTCTAAGTTAGCTTAACCTAGCGGCCTACCACTGGGTCTTCCAGCCACTTTCCCAGAGGGAGTTGGTGCAATGAACTGTATGAACCGCCGTATGGATCAGGCACGCTTTCGCGAGTTATCCTTTGACCTTACGGTAGAGGATCTTAACGGCAAGGACTATATGTTTGCAATTACTGAGTTCCCCATGGAGGTGCGCCTGCCCAACAGCTATGTCACCCTTGTGATCTTGCCTCTGCCGCTGCCTTTTCCTAGAAGACCTTTCAGTTTCCCTTACATAAACGCTCCCAATACACTGGAGTGGATTTGAGGGCATTACGCCTCGACGAGCTTAGGGCACCGATGAATGGGATACAGGTCGTGGTTGATGAGTGCAAGTATGAGGTGAGTGTCCCTTCACGTGTTTTGCTTGCATGAGAAGTGTGAGTTGTTCTCGCCTGTGCAGTAACACCAGTCACGTTTTAAAGAATGTCTCATGCACTTCAACTATGGTATATCAGCTCCTCATGCTTCAGGGACATCATACTGGCCTTAAGCATTGCGTTGTGGAGACTCTTCATGCCTCATGGGCGTCGCCATCATTTAAGTGTCAGAGGCTCTCTGCACCCAATGGACATGACAACGGCCTTATGCTAGACTTTCTTGTAATTTCCCTGTCCTGTGGATACGATTGTGAGCAGATCGCTTTGCCTTCCTTGAGCAAAGCAATGCGCTTGCACGTCGGGATCAAAATAGCGCCATGGTTCACTGCATTTCGCAATACATTCTTGAGCGGCACATGCAACTAGTCGAAACTTCTGATTGCATTTCGCATTTATAACAATGCTGAGTTTCTTACTTTCATTACTTGATGCACACACTCGGGCATTTTGGTTATTTTCTCATCCTGTCACTTTCGCAGGTGAGGGAGAACGAGGTAAAGATTGTTTTACGCAAATGGGCGAAAACGGTATGATCCCCCTTGAGAGCAGATGCAAACTGATGTTAGAACTTTGTATAAGGCATGGTGGCAATTACGTTTCTACCATTCTATTTCACTTCTACCTCCCCCTCATTCTTCCTTGCTCAATTGAGTCCGGAACCGTGCCATTGCCTCGTGCTGTTCCCGCTTTCTGATTCTTCCTTAGGGTGGATCCTCGGGCCGTTGTAAGGGGCAGTCCATTGTCAATGGCAAGGCCAGCTGTTCTACAGGGCAGTCCCGTGCTTTTGCACGTGTGTAGAATCGATCATTGCTGTAGCATTGGTGACCAGGCATGCTTGGCGTACCCATGTTGCGTTACAAGCGCAGGAAAGTTGCTATTTTTGGAGCTTTGGGCGGTGATATCACGAAACGGCACGAAAGTAAACTATCATCTCGCAACGGCTGACATGATTTTTGGTGATATTTGAGCGGAAGTCTGTGAGCTCAGAGTAGGTGTCATCTGAGGTCGCTACTCACTAACGCAGCACCTGAGCCCGTCTCACAATGACGGACCTGATAGCGCGGCTAGAATATCATGATGATAGCAGTGTGTCTGTATTGTTGCTGTGACCAACGATCCTAAGCTCCTGATCTGTTCTGCATTAGATTCAGATCTAAATAGGGTGTAACTTTAGGGTTTCTACAAACCACAAGCAAGCACCACGTTAGCCGCATGTTGGACATGTTCTGCGGCACAGTGTCCAACGTCTGCAGTTGCAAGCGAATCCCCAGTTGGCCTCATCGTCCTCGTTGCTGCATCTCGGCTAGCCAGCTGAATTTTTCCAAATGTGCTCATTTGCCACAGCAGTCAAATTGATGTACCTGTGCACAGCAGAAGAAAGCTGTGCCCAGCCGCCAAAGAAGCACACCCTTCCCAGAGGTGTACCGACTGCCCGTGCACGTGTCGCTGCCCCCTTCTGGGTGCTGCGCTTTGCATAATGCCCGCCCTCCGGAGGCATGCAAGAGAACGCCCCGAGGGCATGTTTAAGCCAAGTGTCCGCAAGGGACCACGACCATTGAGTTCAGTTCGCCTAAGGGAGCCGCCAGAAGTTGTCAGTGGGCTCCACCAAGCCCCGACGCGGTGCTCAACACATCAAGATCTCAGGCAAGCCCTGCTCCGCGGCGGGCGGGATCACAGGCCGCTGTTTCATTTTCACGTGCTGCCGCGTCTTCTCCTTTCGCAGCACAAAGATGAAATGCCCGCCTGGAAGGCGTCCTGCTGCAGCCAAGGGTAGCCTGTGTACCACTACCTGCTTGTCGCCACGCATGTGTACCACCGCAACACCACCGTCCGTCCCATCAGCTCCCGCAGGAAAGTCTGCACCGTTCGGATGGCCTCCAGCTCTGAGTGGGTCATAACGGCCATAACGAATTTTAGGGTGCTTTAAGCCTAATAGAGAGTGCTTAAATCCTAATCGGGCACACTTTAACCCAAATAATGGGATTCTCGGAATATGCTCCATGTGGGATTCAGCCATTGGTTAGCAAGTTAAAAGTTTTGCAAGCGTTGAGCCCACTCTCTTTGGCAGATTGAGTCCTTACCTGTGAGGGTTCCCTAACCCTAAGACTATGTCATTTTGGTGGGGAAAATAGGGCTTGGAAGTTTAAAACCTATTGTCATGGCTCCAAAAATATACCTTCTTACCTATTAATGACTAAACCCTAAATCGGGCTTGGAGCCATGGCGACAGGTTTTAAACTTCCAAACCCGAGATTCTCTTCCAAAATGCCATAATCTTCGGGCTAGAGCACCCTAATTGCTGAGGATTCAATCTCCCTGAAGGAATGGGCGCAACGCTTGCAATTCCATGTTACCTAATGGCTGAACCCGGAATATGGCTTAATCTGAGCATCCAGTACTAGGGTTTAAGCTTCCATTATTAGGGTTTGAGCATCCTAACCTCAGTTGTTAAACCCTTCAAGGACCCTTCAGAGACCCTTCAGGGTACTCCTGTTGTCGATGTGCAATTTCCAAATCTCGAGAATGTTTATAAAGGCTATTCTCGACACCTACCCTTGACCCTAACCGCTAAGCATGTAAGCTCCCTAAGTGGGCCCAACACCTGCAACTCCGCAACCTTGTCATCTAATGCCTGAACCCAACACGTGGCTTAATCCGAGTATCCCATTATTAGGGTTTAAGTGCCCATTATGAGCTCTAAGCACCCATTTTGAGGTTTAAAGCATCCTACAACACAACCATTTAAACCCTGCAGGGACCAGCTTGAAACTCGAAAATCAGGGCGCGTAGGAACTTGATGGTATGATTGAGGGGAATCATGGGTGCAATGCTCAAACCAGCACCCCACCCTGGCACCGTATTTCCGAGGGGCGAGGTGCCAAGCCCAAAGAGCTGCAATGCATGCCAAACCGGGTGCGATTTATTGCGCGGCTTCTGATGCAAGGACAGCAGCGCTATAGCAATGAAAATTGCCTCAACCGTCACGAAGTCAATGGGCGGAGTTGCCGTTGTCGCTGCAACACGATTATATTTCTGCACCCTACGAATAGACTCCCTCGCCTCAAGGAAAATTTATCGAGGATTAGACAGCCCTCCCAGCCACGCTGCCTGTTTCCTAATGTTCCTACAATTGCTTTACAGAATGAGCATACAATACATTTATAATGTTTTCGCCTCGGCTGATGCATTCTCTTCCAGGCTCCACACCCACTGACGCCTCCACATAACAGCGTGCCACGGCGTCCGTTGCTTAAGTAGTCATGTGCGACTGGAAGTCGTATAATGCCACGTTGGCATCTTCGGAATAGGCACATCTCTCGCATATCAATGCTGTAAGCTGTTGGTACCGGCCTGACGATATCACCTTCCCCTGGAACTCGAGTCATGAGCTGTCGTCTGTAGACTTCTATCCCGCGTGATGCTGGTCAGATTTGAAGCCGTTTAGCATATCAGGAAGAGAAGTAAACAACACAGTCGACACTGAATGCGGCAGTCAGGAATGTATAGCTGCAGCTACTTGATCTCTTTCCGGTCCTGGTCTCGATCTTTGTGCAGCTTCCGGAGTTCCGCGATGCCTCGCTTGCAGTCCTCCCATAAACTCGTGGCCACTTCCATCAATGCTGATAGTTGCTTGCGTTGGGAATGTACTCCTTTATAGACACAAGCTCGATATCCGGCTTCTTCTCAGGCTGTTGAGGACTTGCAGTGAAAGCAGACCCAACTGCACCAGCCTCCCGGCGATACGCGACGTTACCAGTCATACTGAAATAGTCGTGCACAGTGGAATTCCGCGCGATAGCTGTGTTTAGACTCCACTTACAACTGAAGTGGTGCCATCAGCTTTTGAAATGTCAGGCGGCAATATCACGAGAAGCACTGTGACATCATCATTAACAGCATGTGATACCAGCTCACACGAAAGTTAGCCAACAGCTGAGATGATTTCATACGTGTAAACATGTAATGAGTACTTTGAGATTTCAGCGGAAGTTTGAAAGCTCAGATTATGTGTCATCTGACAGGTCTTGATCTGTTCTGCAGTGTTCTAGATCGAAATTGGATGTAAACCCAGGATTTTGATAGGGATTGCTAGGGTTTGAGCTTCTGCACGCAACACTCACCCTACATAGTCACTCACCACACATATTTGAGAAAGAGAGGGTGCACATTCCGACAGCTCGGCCTCTTCCAAGTGAGTCCACGGCACACCACACAGCAATTTCCAAGGCTAGGTCGCCAATACACACCAATACCAGCCTTGAGATGAATCTGCCACACCGAAGCTACAGAAGCTAGAGCCCCACTAATTTAACGCAAGTGTGGATACTTGTAATTGCCTAATCTCCTCTAGCTATGGCTTTAATAGTTGTGGTGGTTGGGCCTTTGGGCGGTCTTGACATCCTATAGTGTGTAATATTATCGTCTAAGATCATGTGGTTGTGCTGCCAGGGCTGGTTCAAACTAACCAATCTCAATGGAAGATGATGCCAAGCCTCCTCTAGAAGATCGGTCTGCTGCTGCTTGGGCCGTTGAGTATACCTCTTTTACTCACTTCTCGACACTTTTTCGCGTTTTCTCGGATTAGTTGAAAACTTTAAGAGTTATGGATGTAACTGAGCACCACCAACATCAAGTACACTTGATACAATGGACGCCTTTCATCTTGTGGCCATGTGCAAATATAATGAGTGGTTGACACCGTGCGATGTCATTGCATGCACACAAATGCCCTGTAGAGCACCTGCAGGCTATTCGAAGACGCGGGCAGGCAATAGTGAGTAGGTGTGAATCTAGCAGCCGCAGATGGTAACGCAATCCATGCGATATGATTAATTCACCCAACTTTCCGAAGAGCAGTGCTATGCTTGCATCGTAAAATGAATTTTCTTGCATGAGGTATAGTTGGCATATCTCGCTTTGCACGGGTTGAGGGTGACGGCTGCAGCACTTTCAAAGCTCTTTTTTATATTTCGTTGTTTGAACAGACTGAGCGGAAGGGTGCAGAATCTGCTCATAAAACAAATTTCGCAGTGGCATTTAGAGTCGAATCCCCCCATATGCATGGGCCGCCCTCTGGAATGGAATGCAGTCTTTGAATAAATAAGCTAGGGTAACGCGTGTGATCCACCAAGTGGGTGCACACGCGTGATGTTGACCAGGTTGGAAGTGGTCATGATGATATGATCCATGGCATGGCATATGCGTGATGGCATATTCGATGGATAATAAATGGTGTGCATGACGTATTATATGGTACGCCTGATACATGTCATCATGAATGATTGGTGATGTGTGTGCTGGCCTTTGCCAGATGTAAAAAAAAAAAGCAAATTTTAGTCTGAATAAATGAAGCGGTGAAACTATCAAAATTTGATGAAAACATGGATGGATATTGCCTTAGGACTTTTAGGTTAATCAGGGGAAGTGATCGGGCAGTAAACCGGTATAATGATATTATCTCGAATCTCAAGACAAACGCATTGGTATGCGTGACAGTCGGCTTGATGACGGGCTTCGCCACATATAGATGCACAGATATGACTCACGTAAAACAGTTGTTGCTTATTATATTACGATACACTAGTATGAGCCGGGAGTAGCATTAATCAAATTCCATTCCGTTTTATGGCGTGTGGGATATGGGTGATGCACGCGCATGCCATGCGTGTATCGTATGATTACACGCATAACGAGCACCACTGCTTGTTATCAAAACTGTGCAGCGTCTACTTGCTCTGCAGCATACCCGTCATCAGCGCATCCTCTCCTCGCATAAGGAGAACCTGCGGGAACCTGCGCATAAGCGCATCTCTTCTCGGGTGTCACGCAAGAGAGAAACTATATCGTTATCGATCGACGACGCCAGACGTGCGGACGATGCCGTTCGCCACTCCGTTCGCTCAGCTTCAGGCTCCGCCATCGGTACCTCCACCACGCCCGCCTTCTTCTTCATCGTCGTCGCTTCGGCGTGGACGACAGTGCACGCGTCCGCGGTGTTGTTCATGTCGCCGTCGTGCTGAGTTCCCTGCGTGGGTGATGTTTTCGCCGTGGACATGTCGTGCACCCTTGGCTTCGGTCGCCGCGTTTCTTTGGCTTTATACCCGGCGGCATTGCGTGCGTCAGCGGTTGGTAGCGCAGCCGTCATATCGATCACGGTTGGTTGCCGCGCAGAACGATTTTGACGTCGACGACTGTTTTAGGTACCAAAATGCCGTCGATATTGACTTGATCACATCGTGCTCCATGATGGACACGTTTGGACTAATGGTTTACTCATAGACGAACTGCAAGCTAACGTGGTCAGCATCCACGCTCCGCTCGGTACGCAGATACCGCGCTAGCGGATCCACGTCGGTGTTGGCGTCGGTCTTCTCACCACCTTCGACGCGATACAGTAGGCGCGAGTTGGACGCCTGTTTCCTGCCCCAAACGTGTTGGGTCGCTGTTGGGCTCCGCGTTGGGCTGGAAGGCGAGTTTCCACCCGCCATATTCCGTAGTGCTCGCATTTCTGCCTGTCCGCGTCGATAACAGTGACGCTATTGGTACTCGCGTACCGAATGAATGTCGGCGGATATTTTACAATAAAACAATTCGCTGACGGGCGTAACGTGTATATATCGATGTATGGTTGATTATCGGCATCACGTGAGCATACCACGTCGAGATGTTCACCGTTGACCCACCCTAATGGTGGGTGTGCATCAGCAGCAACACTGTTTCTCATGCGGGCCGAAGGCATCCCAGTACCGCTCCAGCACTCGCTCTCGCCATTCCTTGCGGTCTTTGAACTTGAAAATGCGTTGAAACACGGATTTCTCAGTGGAATCGGCTGGCAACTCGCGTGGCGCCTGACCTTTCGCAAGCTGTAACAGCTGCCCATCCGTGATTTCGGGCACCACGTGTACCTTGGATCGAGAGATACCGTGGCGAATAAACATGTCCATAATAAAGCAGTGACTCACTAGGACCCATACACCATACCTCATCTAGTTTATGCAAACCGGACCCTCCGTCCCTTCGCCTTTCCCTTTACCGTTGCGAGCAATCGCACACGCAGCATTCTGCTTGTGCAAATCAATATAATCGTGTTTATACACGGCACGTGAGTCATTCCTGACGCATGTACGTTGGCTTGATGCATGTAGATCAGCGGCATTATCTAATGGACTTCAAATGGTCACAAAATAATGTTGAAGATTACCTATGGCAGATTGGCAGTCCACAAGCCGCGCGCAACCCCGCTCCAACTGCGTAGGTTTATTATCACGCACAAATATGATGCAAGTGGCGATACGAGTCACAGGCACATATAGTCCCCTGATGGGAATGCACTGCGACAACTTGATGCACGACCAACAATGTTGATGATTAGAATACTATGGATGGCACCTGACATTGTTGAATGAGTAAGTTGAACAGTCCGTCACCGAAGTCGATACAGCTGAGCGTGCAGGAGATAATCATACTGCTAGCGGGCATACTGATGCCAACTGGTCATAGTGTCTTGTCGTCATGCAATAAGCATACTGTCGCGAACTTATGCACGACGTGTCCCTACGAAGTGCGACTATCTAGTCCTACTACTATATAGCCTTACTTATTGTCAGTATCTCTATAGCACCAGCTCAGTACTATATACATTGTCTTATGTCACTGCACAGTCAATCTCTCAACTGTAACCACACAAAGTTCAAAAGTTTTTGATAACCACACATAGCTTCCTATGCAAGCTCTTTTTCTCAACATGTAAAAGACTGCATAATGCAGTTCTGACGCCAGTAGTTAAGTACAACTTCAAGAAATGCACAACTTCACATGTAAGAAAATATCATAAACCATAAATTGCTATATCATATAACACTGCTGTTGTCGCGGTCTGAGCAAGAACTCTCTTTTCGGAACTCACTGTTACGAAGGCAAAACAAAAATGAGCGTCTGCTCTAACTTGGCAACGCCGCCCTATATGCCACAGTCACTACAGTATCTCCAGACAAGATGTAACACCCAGCCGTACTTCCGTACCCTGTCTCTGTCTACCTCACTGTTGTGACTGCTCGCGCGTATTGTGCTGCGCGTGCCATATGTTTGTCACAGGGACTACTGTCCCAGGTGTCACAACCCGGCTATGGTACACGACAAGCCGCGGTTTGTGACAGCTGTCGCGAACTTATGCACGACGTGTCCCTACGAAGCGCGACTATCTAGTCCTACTACTATATAGCATTACTTATTGTCAGTATCTCTAAAGCACCAGCTCAGTACTATATACATTGTCTTACAGTATGTCACTGCACAGTCAATCTCTCAACTGTAACCACACAAAGTTCAAAAGTTTTTGATAACCACACATAGCTTCCTATGCAAGCTCTTTTTCTCAACATTCCCCATCTGTAGCTGCTACTGGCAGCACAGACATTAGATAAGAGCTTGTTCAGCATCTTCTGTCGTGGCACCATCCAGCGCGAACTTGTCCATGCTGAAAGTGAACATGCCCACTCCAGTAGCCTCTCCACCCCGTAGCATCCTTGCTCGCGTCAAAGGGTTTCGAAACACCATCACCCACATACATCTTCTTCCTATGGGCCCATGCTCCAGATGTCCAATCACATGCAAGCGTCCAGCATGACACAGTTTGCGAAAGTACCGCACCCTGCTCTCAGTCATATATGTCATGTAGTGCGATGGCATGTGGATGCAAGCCACCACTCTGCTGACCAGCACTGAAATTTGGGGTTTCCGGGCGATTTTTCGCCCCGTTTCGGGCGGTGCTCGGGTGTCAATCGGCGGAAGTTATGATAACGAGGTTTTTTTTTATATGACTAAATAGCATTTGGAGAGTAGATAATGACTCGTTATTTCGAAATTTGAAATTTTAGGGTATAGCCCGAAATTTTGGGTTTCCAGGCGATTTTTCGCCCCGTTTCGGGCGGTGCTCAGGTGTCAATCGGCGGAAGTTATGATAACGATGTTTTTTTTATATGACTAAATAGCATTTGGAGAGTAGATAATGACACGTTATTTCAAAATTTGAAATTTTAGGGTATAGCCCGAAATTTGGGGTTTCCAGGCGATTTGTCACCGTGATTCGGGTGGTGCTCAAGTGCCATTTGTTGAAAGTGGTGATAATGACGATGTTTTCAGCTTGGATACGTCAAAGTCATTCCAATCAAACTGAGTCTGAAGAAACTTTTGTTCATATCTTACATACACCCCGAGAATGGGAAGCTTTAATGTTAAAAGCGGTGGCACCCACCTTAAATCTAGGGGGTGTAGGTCTGCACGAGACTGTAACTGTGTGCGTAGCACAAAAAATCAACAAAACCCGACAAAAGGCAAGAAGGATGCTACCAGATAAGACGTTGGTGCTATGAAAATATACAGTCTTTATTTGAACAGGCAAAGCACCCAGGGTTAGGGGTTTTCTTGCGGGCGCGGTATTATTCATTGTACAGGCCGGTACGATGGCAGTGCAGGTGCGAGCTCTCAGTTCGTTTGCTGGCTGGCTTATTAAGCATAACTACCTATTTGCTAACGGACATGTACAGGTCAAACGTTAGCACAATCACCTTGGCGCGCAGAACTGGTTCAGACACTTCCAGGTGCTGGGCGAGCTCCTTGTACCCGTTGTACTGTGCGATCGCCGACCGTTTCTTCTCCGGGTCCTCGCCCTTCAAGTCTGTCCAGAGGCTTTCTCCTAACTTCTCAGCGTCAGCTTTCGCCGCCGGGGTGAGGTCGAACTGACCTGGCCACTGCGGACCTGCTCGTGGTGGAGAAGCGAACATCGCCGGTCGTGATGGAGGAGAGGCTCCCGGGACTTTGGAGCCCGTTGGCGTCGTTAAAGCAGGTGACCCTCCTCCTGCGCCGAGCGCCGGCGCTCCCGGGTAAAAGCCTCCTCCGCCCAGTTGGAACATTTGGGCGAACGGGCCTGCTGCTGTTACTGCCTGTTACCGGTGACGTACCAACCGCCCCCCCCCACACCAGTTACAAGTTCCGTGTCTTTCAATCTGGACCTCAAGCCAGAGTTCCCTCCTCCACAATAAACACAAACAACTTGAACGTAACAACTAGCTCCTACCTGCACGGCTGTCTTCAGGATCTCCCTCATCGCTGCAGCCTCCGAGGCGTGGTGATTGTTAATCTCCTTCAAGGTGTCCGCGTTCTTGTCTAGCATCCTCTGTTGGGCCAGTGCATTATTTTCGAGCATCTTTGCCTGGGCGTCGTGGGCCATTTTCGCAGTCTCGGCAGTGGTCCTTTGGAAAGACTCCGTTGCCTCCTTTAAAAGCGAGTCCCGAGAAGTAAGCGCCTTCGTGTTCTCCTCCAGCAAAGCATGCTGCGCCTTCGTGTTCTCCTCCAGCAACACCTTCTGCCCTGACCAGAATGAACCCAATGTTGTCTGGTGCTCCTCGGCACGAGTCTCCTCCCGTTGCTTCGCCTCGGCCATCTGCATCTGCAGGGCTTCAGCGTGCTTCGTCGTAAGGAGCTCCACTGTCTTACGGTTTTCCTGTCGCTCGGCAGACAGGGCCGAAGCCAGCTGTTTTTCCCCGCGCAGGCGTTCATCCTCCACCTTCTTCTGCATCTCTTCTCGAAGGCTCGCCAGTGTCTCATCCGCCTTCTTCTTCTCGGCCTCCACTGCTTCCTTGGCCATCTTCAGCTCATTAAGGTCCCGCTCGCTTTCTTCACGTTTCCGCTTGTCACCGACGCTCTGCAGCCTCATCGTCTCGTCGTCCACCGACACCGCGAGCAAGGCACTCCTCAACTCCCCCTCTTTCACCCTCTGCGGAGGTCCGTCAATGCGTAACAAAACGTCGGTCAGTACGTACGAAGCTGTAACAAAAAAACAGACGATTGTAACTCAAGCAAAACTCCGTACTCACCTGCTTAGCCACATGCATGGCAACTGCTTCCGGCGGAGGCTGCTTCTTCCCCCCTCGCCGTCCGACGTCGCCCATGTCTTCGTCGCTGCTGTCATGATCTTCGGCAAGATCCATAGGTACACGCACTACCGGTACCGGGGCTTTGCCCTTCCCGCCTGGGATAGGGGTCGTGGTCTTCGGGGTGGAAGGCGGCTTCCGCGAGCTTCCAGTCGGGAAACCCTCAAATATGGCGGTTTGGCCGTTGGCGCCTAAGATGATCTTCCCCACTACTCGCGCAGGGGCGTTTTTATTGAATTGGCTGTCCGCCAAGCACCACTTCCTAGCCTCAAACTTCCCACCAGCCTCTTTGCCCAGCTTCTCTGCTTCCTCGATCTTCTGCCAGAACATCCCCAGGACCTTATTGAACAACCTGTAGTGCTGGTTCTCGGGGATTCATATCGGTCCAGTCGGTCCGTCCAGTCCGTCCAGTCCGTCCAGTCCGTCCAGTTTGGACGGACAGGACGGACAGTGGACCAAACATTCTTAACATTCTAAGATTTCGCAAAATAGGGCTCCCATACTTAAGCCCATACTTAAGGAGGGTAACGCGTCGGCCCGCGTCGACGCCTGCGTTTTCACATACTTAAGAAAATTTAAAAAAATTCTTCATACTTAAGGAATATACACTGACTCCCCCCTTCCCCCCTAACCAGGGACTCAGGGGGTATAACCCAGTCGTATGCGAGTGTCAAACGTGCGTCAGAGAGACGAACCCAACGACAGAGCTTGACAATCGTATACGATTGTCAAACGTGAGTCAGGCAGTAGCCCTGTGATTTTTTGCATCCGCCCATGCCCTCCTGGGCAATATTTAAATCGCTTGAGGCCTTTAGGAGGATCATTTCCCATTCTTTCCTAGTCCGGTCTATACGGGCTATATAGAAATTATTAATGAACACGCGATACACAGGTCTGACAATCGTGTACGATTGTCAAAACTGTTTCCCAAACGAATTTATTTGTAATTGTTTTGTTGTTAGTAAAAAACTTACACCGAACCCCACAACAATAATATGGGGGGGTGGGGGGGTGGGGGGGTCCGAACCAGTTTTGAAAACTAAGGGGCGTAACCGGTTGACCTGAGGTCCAACTGGTTGGAAGTGATTAGTGCAAATTGATTATCTGGTTGGGGTTAGCTAGTAAGTAAATAAGAAATTGATTAACTAGCTACAAAGGGTTAATTGCTTTTTTTGCACTAGTTAACTGGTGGTTTAACTGGTTGTTGTATTGCCAAAATTGAGTATTTGGATAATGCGGCATTAAATTTTGCACATTCGAGGTCAAAATCGACCCATTCGGGTATACGTATTAGTTGTGCCAGATGTCATAATTACTGGCAACGCGAGGTACTTATTATTCCTATTATTAATGAAAACCTATTACATCTCAGTAATAGGCGAGCTCTTGCACAATAAGCGAAGTACATCTTTCGGGTAAGCTTAATCGAAACATTTCCACCCTCACCTCGAGGACCGCTTTTTGAAGTTGTCGATGCCGACAGTTTCTTCTTTGTACGCCCCATAGTATCTAAAGCCTTTTTTTAGCGCGATATACCTCAAGGTAAGGTTTGCGCGGAGTCCAAAAATGCAAAAACTTTTCAAAATCTAGATTTTGAGATACGAGCGATTTAAGTTTGCGCTTAAGTATGGTTAAGTATGGGGGGTGACCGAGCGGTATCGACCATAACTTTTCATTAACGTGGTCAAATTGATACCTGAAGTGCGCAATATGTACAGGGTGCTCTGGGTAACTTATTCATCAAATAAAAGATTTTTGAAAAGTTTTTGCATTTTTGGACTCCGCGCAAACCTTACCTTGACCTATATCGAACGGACAGTTCTGCAAATTTTACGAACTCTACAAGTGCTTACTGTATAAATAAAGGCTTATGTTTCCAAGAGATACCAGATAGAGAAGACAACAACTGGCTTCGTGAAAACGCTCGACACTCGACTACGTGCTCATGACACTCATCTCGGCTCACGCGATCAGGTTGATGTCACTCGACTGTGACGAAAATAAAAAAATCTCGATTTTTCGATTTTCCGACCGATCGCAATGGGCAACATGGGTGATTAACTGGTAATTAATAAATTGTGCGGGGGGGGTCCTGTCACTGGAGTAAGGAGAAGCTACCAGATTCGGATGACAATGATGACGCGGGTGTCACAGACAGTAAGCATGACATGGATACTGCCAGTCCGAAATGGGAGCCTGCCTCGCCTGAATATGATGACACCGAGGATGACGTCAGCGAGTTCGATGACTTGGTAGCTGACGATGCCGAAGAACAAGTTGAAGCTCGAAAGTTGAAGAGACTGGGACTGCAGTTGATCATGGATGATAAGGGTGAACTTATCTGGGTGCCAAAGGGCACCTCTCCGACCTCACCCGTTCAGCCAGGGGATCAGCCTATCACCGAGCAGAAGTCTGAGGCCATATCTGAGGATGCTCCAGCCTCTGTGGTGGAGACTGTTCAAGTACAACCGAAGGAACCATCTGGGCCAGATACTGAATTGACTTCAATGGGTGAAAATAAGGCTGGGGTGTCCGAAGAGACGAAGAGGCAACCCAGGAAATATCCTGCCTGTTGGACAGCTGAGTACATAACTCATTTGAAAGGTTCCCTAAGCATGGACAGTGATGACGAAGAGGTGCAGGACGTGGCTCCTCGTAGGAAGAAGGCAAAGGACAACAAGGGACAATGAAATCAACTGTCTTGATTAGGATTGTCCAAATGTGCAGATTCTCTGATTAGGATTTGTATAGGTGGCAGATGATGATATGCCAGCCGACATAGGACAGATCGATCAGAGATCTGAAAGGCGCGCCTTGAAAGTATAAGACATGAATTGTAGCCCAGTGGAGGCTGTTCTAACTTGAAGTAACTATTTGGAGGAGCTTTTGCTCAACCTGTTAATTTACTGGTCAATCTTTCCTGCCATAAAGATATTGCAATTGCTTGAATTGTAGCCTTGTTCACTAAGCGCATCGTAGCATCGTAGCGTCATAGTGGCTAACATAGTTGGGGAGTCATTCCGCCACTATACGCATGACCAGAGACGTGCATCGGAGACCATTCATGACGTGCCGCGATTACAGAATCGATCATGTTGGTCACAACGTTCAGGTCGTGAACCACATACAGCGTCGTCCAGTTCATTAATGGCATGGCTTGTGTCAATCAGGTCATTACTGACACAGATCCCGTCTTTCCGGTTGTAATTGCCATTGGTCGTGACGTTCGGGTCGTGAATGATATACCAGGCGGATCGATCAGGTGATTCACGACGTTACGAAAAAGCTGCATCTTGTATCAGGTCGTTAATGACGCTGTCGTCTAGGTCGTCAATGTAGAGAGAGACCAGACAATGGCAGTGTACTAAACATGCAGGGTTTCAAAAAAGGTGTACGTGTAAACCCGAGCTATGAACGTCACCCGCATCATATGGGGTTTCAAAAAAGGTGTACGTGTAAACCCGAGCTATGAACGTCACCCGCATCATGTGGGTTTAAAAGGTGTAATGTAAACCTGAGCTATGCACGCCACCCGCATCATGTGGGTTTCAAAAGGTGTACGTGTAAACCCGGAGCTATGAACGTCACCCGCATCATGCGGGGTTTCAAAAAGGTGTATGTAAACCTGAGCTATGAACGTCACCCGCATCATGCGGGGTTTCAAAAAAGGTGTATGTGTAAACCCGAGCTATGAACGTCACCCGCATCATGCGGGGTTTCAAAAAAGGTGTACATGTAAACCCGAGCTATGAACGTCACCCGCATCATGTGGGGTTTCAAAAAAGGTGTACGTGTAAACCCGAGCTATGAACGTCACCAGCATTGTCACATGGAGGGCACACGACACGTTGACATGCACGATCCGCCTTTCCATATATTGATATGAAGTTCGCACTCGATTGTGATTTCACCTTGCGCGAAACGGTGCTACACTGCAGTTTCAGCTTCCGACTTTCGGTCGGGTTTGGTCCGGCTCGATCGCCATTGCAATTGTATGACGTGGTAGCACGGAGTCGAGGAATACATCACAATAACCATAAAAATGAATAAATAAAACAGTATCCCCAAATTACTGCAATGTCCACCGTTCCATGGTACCTACTAGGATTCGGATGTGCAACAAGAGACCCATACACGGAAGCAGTACTCGCGGGCATGCACAATCTCGCAATGAAATAGAGCACGGGGACCGATCACAGCCCGTCCATTCCATGTATGGTAAGACAATCATATGAACAAAATCCCGAATCCAATGAGCGCCAAGTATTGTCCTTACATGGTTGTAGGACAATCACATGAACAAAGTCCACAATCCAACGAGTACCAACGAGCAACTGGAAATTAAGACACCTTCTGCACCTGGTACATCCAGTCCAACCCAACACCCAGCATTTAGTGATTCCCCAGCGTGTCTTGTAAAACGGCGCAAAATTCGAACGCATTCGACACCAATCGGGGTAATGAATGTGGATTTGTATATACGCACTCGATCTCCAAACCATCGAAACCCTACAGATATAGATATACATGTCATAGAAGCCAGACGAAGAGAGGGGGGAGAGGGATTTGAAAAGGATGGAAGACTATCTTTAGGCCACATTGTATACCGGAGAGGGCCTTTGTCCAAGCATCTGCTTGGTGTGCGGCCGTGTTATGTGAGGGAACCCCCTCTCCTAAAATCCTGTTATGCCGCAGAGGAGAGGCAGTCCGTGAAATCTCGGCTCGAGGCAGCATAGGGGGCAGGGTTAAAATGTAGGTGGGATTGGGGGCTTGCGGTGGCCAGGAGTCGAGAGGTGGTGAGTAGCGCCGCATGAAGGTCGATGATGATTCGAGGTGCTGTCGTAGTGAATGTTCCAAGCGAGAATACATCAATGGCCGAATGGGGTGAGGCACGCTCAGGTGGCATTGAAGCCCGAGAGGTGCCGGCAGCTTGGGGCCCGAGGGAGCGCCGAGGTGGCCTTCAATGGCCGAATGTAGCGTAGAGAGAGGCCTACGCTGACACATGGATCACTCCCTTATCGGGATGGTGCCATCTCTGGCTGAATTGGATGGCATTTTTTTTTTCGCAACATAGTTTGAAGCAGGACTCCGGCTGTTGTCGCTGGTCTCCTTTCTGCGAACATTCTACGGGCTGTGCTGCCGGCGGTGTGTGAGGGCTTTCGTGGACCGCTTCGCCTTTCCGGTAGGAGATACATATGAGAAGGGTCGGTCAATGAAATCTCCGTCTAGACAGGCTGCACGTGTCTATATAGTGCAATTGATTCTCACCGCTGTCCGAGGCGGTGCTGTCGGTCGAGGTTGCTGTCGGAGAAGGAGTGACGGCCGTTGCGGTCATTGAGGCGGCGTCAACTACACCATGACATCCACCCCATCCATCCCTACTTAATCCAGTGAACACTATGTAAGGCTTGCCGATAACAAGAAAACAGTTAAACAAAGCTTCCGTTCAAGACCCAGCTGGGCGAGCCTCTCCCCGAAATTTCCTTTCACACTGCAACGAGACTGCACGAGAGGTCCCCCTTTCGCCGCACTTGATGCGCTTGCTTTTGATGCAATCTCCTGCTGTGAATCCTCTGGATACATTTCGGCTCGTGAAATGCAATAAAAGCATGTTGCAAAGGTGTTGCCAAGGTGCGTTCCTATCACAGAGACGCTTCCCGAATGCGCGAGTAGATTTCACTGAGCCTAAGTGGCATTGCCGGCAGACTGACGCCCGGCTGGTAAGCTCCCAGTTCACCTGGTCCACCACCTAGCATGCTTCTGGTGGCTATTCCACAGAAGGTGCTTCCAGCACTTTCTCTACCGACCGAGTCTGCCCTGGAGAGTAGCAAGCCCGCATAATGCTGGAGCACACTCAATACCTCTTTCAATCTCGAAAACAGAGACTACGGGCGCCAGAGGCTCCTACAATTGCACATGAATAGCTGCTGCTTATGCCGTAAACCATACCCAGCCCGATGGGTGGGATACAGGCTTCGATATGCTCAAATGAGACGAAATAAGGAAAGGCCCTTGCACTCTACCAGGCATGCGATGGCAGTTATGGAGAGCAAGACCTCCCGCATTGAGATCTGCAATGCGATTCGGCCGTTTTCGGCGATTTCAGCCCCGGCTTTCCACACTGCTGAAGCAAAACCAGCCAATCGTCTGCATACGATTCTTTCGTCATGATATTGCATCGAACCATTATTCTTCGAATGCAACCGGTAGATATCTAGATCTTGATGCGATAACATATCTATCTGTTGAATTTGTTTCGACAAACAACGCAAACATCGATAAAACTCGCACGAAAACAACACGTAACCCCTATGCCTGGTCACCCCTCACAGCCCTCTCTCCCTGTGGGCTTACCGATAATGGTACCGGTACCATATTCAGTCGAGAACCCTTCAGTGAAGATGGTGTTGGCAGTGGCTGGGTTGGAATATTTGGCCACGTAGGCATCGGCCGCATCCACTTGAGCAAAGTCGATCGTCACGGCAGCCGAAACGCCAGCAAGCAGATGTCGCCTGAAACACAAAACCCTCAACCCCTTTCAAATCAAGCCTCTCACAGAATCAAGCAGGTCCATTAGATTAGATTGCAATAACTTTGGATGGTGGGCTGGTACAATGCGTCAGCACCATGCCGACACCTGACCACGACAGCAGCCGCCGCAGCCGCCGCCTCAAGGGGGGTTGAGGGGGAATACATCGCCCGCTCAATAGAGCATGAGGAGCCCACTCCGCCTCCTTTGCCCATCTTACTACATCTTACCAAGGGTCGGAAGTGAAATGAACACCGGTGTCAAGTCCTATCGCGCCGACGCGAGGTCATGCTCCCCGGGGCACGTGAGCGCGGCAACCACCTGGCAACGGCCGCGAGTACGTACGACACAGCACTGGCTTCAACTTGGGCGCTGGCGGCCACCTCTGCCTGCAAAAGGCCACCACTTCCAGCCCACAGGTCCCAATCAAACTCACCGGAAGTGTTTCTGCTGAAGTGTCAAAAGGCCAACTTGAAAAGACAGACTCATCCAGGCGAGCACACCTTCTGCATCGCGTCTCGGCTCTCACCTTCTCTCACCTTCTCTCACCAGCCACGCAAGCTCCTCATAGCCCTCCCTCGCCGTCTTGGGTCCCTCCGATATTTCTATCCTCCGAGTCCCTCGTAGCTCCTCACCAACATAGCAGCAAAAAGGCCGAAGTGCGAAATCGTCGAAAAGCCGGCCACCCGAAATGATTAACCTCATCCCACGCTTCAAGATCTCGTGACTTGAAACTGCAAAGTACCTTGAAAGCCGCATCGAAGCCCTCTGGAACGTTATTGAAGTCGATCTCAGCCAGCGCTACATCGAACTTCGCCTGCCCAGGGAGAGTTACGGTGGGCGCGGGGGTGGGCGCGGGGATGGGCGCGACTGCCAAGAAGCTCCACACCCAAACAAAAGTACATCAATTGTCGACCCATCGCCGCGATTCCACGGGCCAGCATGGGCCACACTTTGGCTGGTACTGCCTACATCCTCAAATGTTCCCTTGGGGCCCGAGGGGTCAGAATGTACGTCAAGGTCTCTCTTACGCTTGGTCGACTATACACAAAACTTCAGATTTTCTAGATCGTGAGATATATGCGATTTAAGTATGCGCCTAAGTATGATCAAGTATGGAAGGCAACTGAACGATATCGACCATAACTTTTCAACACCGTCCAATTTGATACCTGAAGTGCGCAATGGGTTAAGATTGCTTTGGACGACCTATTTATCGCATAAAAATATTTTGGGAACTTTTGTGTAAAGTCGACGAAGCGTAAGCGAGACCTTCACGTGGGGTTGGGGGCTTGCGGTGGCCAGGAGTCGAGAGGTGGTGAGTAGCGCCGCATGAAGGTCGATGATGATTCGAGGTGCTGTCGTAGTGAATGTTCCAAGCGAGAATACATCAATGGCCGAATGGGGTGAGGCACGCTCAGGTGGCATTGAAGCCTGAGAGGTGCCGGCAGCTTGGGGCCCGAGGGAGCACCGAGGTGGCCTTCAATGGCCGAATGTAGCGTAGAGAGAGGCCTACGCTGACACATGGATCACTCCCTTATCGGGATGGTGCCATCTCTGGCTGAATTGGATGGCAATCTTTTTTTCGCAACATAGTTTCAAGCAGGACTCCGGCTGTTGTCGCCGGTCTCCTTTCTGCGAACATGCTACGGGCTGTGCTGCCGGTGGTGTGTGAGGGCTTTCGTGGACCGCTTTGCCTTTCCGGTAGGAGATACATATGAGAAGGGCCGGTCAATGAAATCTCCGTCTAGACAGGCTGCACGTGAATGTTATATAAAGCCACGTAGGGCCCCCGCGCGAATTCTTTGCACACACATGCAGTTGATCAGGCGCAAGGCATGGGCTCAATCAAGGCGACGGGATTGAGTAGCACAGCTTGGTTGGGCGGCTTTGCACGAGGCCAGGTGGACGGTGGCGGAAGGGGGAAAGGGGGCGTGCAGCAGGGAGACATCGCAGCTGAGGCCTGATGCGCTACCCCCCCACAGCGTTCTATGGACAAGTTGCGGCAATGCTTCCCTCAACAGCCCGGGTCGAGAGCTCCCAGGTGATAGAACTCCCGGCATTGCTTCCGTC